>MNCI01014538.1:10477-53076 GCA_015680685.1 Gnetum montanum
AGTAAATAACATTAATTAAACCTATCCATGCACTGCAAGGTTTATCCACAAAGCTCGTCTTTATTGCCGTACACAACTTGCATTCAGGTACAAAGCTGCTCGAATAAAGAACCGTTCACTTGGGGGACTCCTACTGCAGGCACATGGAAAATATTCTATCTCTAGGGTGATCAATCCACCAAAGCTTCGCTACTTTATGCCTATTCTAAATGAGGGGAGTGCCACCTCTTATTTATAGATATGGCGGCAGACCGCGATATCGCATACGTGATATCACAGGGAAGGACACGATATCGCGTACGCAATATTGCAGGCGATATCGCAACCTGTGCAATTCGCATCTCATCATTATGTTTCTTTACTTTCTAATTTTCTCTTTTATTGAGTCATTTACTTTATGTTTTATGAATGTCTACGATGTCTTTTTTAATAACAATGTTACCAATTGTGATGCAAAAGTCAACACCATGTGTTTGGTTTTTTTTTTATGCTATCAAGATGATTGAATAAATAATTGTATAATATAGTGAGACCACATCATTCATCTCTCCAATTTCTATAAATAAAAGGTCTTTATAATGAAAACAATATGGTTCTTCTTACACAAAACTAAAAGCTAACTACTGATCATTATGCTTTGAAGAAAGAAGGAAAGACCAAGTGAGATTGGCAAAGGGTGTGACCTCAAGGGGATTTTTTGGATTCTCTTCTTAACTTCCTTCTTGTGGCTTGTGACTCCTCCAAAAATGTACCATTACTCTTAATCGTCAATCAATAAATACAAAACATGTCTTTGCATGGTGCGGTTCTCATGATATTTAAAGGTTAAAAAACAAAAAAAAAATTAATGGGAATTCAAAGCACACACCTTACACACAATAATGGGCTACAAGCACTAGTTATGGGGCTAGAAAGACATGTTACCCATGCTTACAGGCAACCCTCTAACTAAGGCCCTTCCTTCGTTCCTTCTTCTCTTTTCTTCCCTTTTTAGAGTGATGCCCGTTCTCTGTGGTAATTATGAGCTCATGATGATTGGCAAGAAGGGACACATCAATGCATGACCACTGTTAATGGTATGGACTTAGTCTAAAACTTGGACAGATAGGTATGATGGCCATCTTAATCACAATTAACACAAGAACCTATTGTGGACATGGTTAAGTGCCTTACATCCCAATCTTTGCAATCCCTTCTCATCCCATTTTTCACCTCATTGCTACACATAATGATGGGCCTCATGATTTTGTAAACTATAGTGCAGGATCCTAACCAAGGCAATTTTGTGGTGTTTGGAACAAAGGCATGACCTACATTAAACTTCTAAGATGTCCACAGACATCTATAAATGTGGCTATGCAAGAGCATTATGGTAAGAGCTGGCTTTGGGAAGGAGCCACTTGCATAACTTTTGTTGATCATGGTTTTGAACCAAATCTCACATCTCCAAGAACATCATTGATAACTTCTCTTAATTTATGCATAATTTTGTGATCAACTTCTCATCAATTTTGAGTTATCTTTAATGCTTTTATATTAAAATTTCCTCTAAATTCAAAATTTATTGGTCATCTTGTCAACCAAACCTTTGGTTTTAATTGTTCGGAAACTTGTGCACTTCCAAAGTTAGGCTCATTTATCATGGGAGGGTTAAGGATGTAATTTTTGAGATTTTGCTAACACCCCATTTTTAAACATTATGGTAACTAATAGTAAAATTAATCAAAATAAAGTAAAGAACTTGATGATTTTAGTTACCTTAGATCTTTGGGAAGCATTATTATAAAATTACCTTAAACCTAAATGCTAAAATTATTTCAAATTTCAAGCTAACCAGGGATCCAAAAAGGGTTACTTATTAAGGAAAATTTACCAAAACTAATGTTGATCCTTTGGTGATTACTAGTGATGCTACAAGAAAAGCCTAAGGTTGAAGGTCTTTTTCAAGGTAAGAAAAAGAGGCCAAGAGAAGGACATATGAGGATATGTCCATGGACAAATAGTAGCATATATAATGATTAAAGCTCCAACATCATATGTTTACTAAACCCATGGGATTATGAGGAGAAATTTTGGTCCATTCTTCAAGAGTGTTTTGCATAAAAGAGAAGCATAAACATAACAATCAAGATTGAAATGTCTACCACTACTAGCAACAACAAAAGATTCATCTTCAATAAATTTTTGAGGACCTCTATAATTTTGTAAACTTTAGTGTCTATCCAGTCTCTATGTCATTTTCTAATACATCCACTCAAATAAAATTGTGTAATGTGGCACTTCAATTTTATAATGGTCGTTAATCTAGTCTTGGTCACCCCATAATTTTTGAAATGAAACATCATCCATTTATATATAACTCAAGGATGAGCTATTAGTCAGTCATGGGAGTATGATGATACCTCATATGTTAGGAAACTTCATCGATGCATGCTCATTGATGAAGCCTCATTGATGCATATGTGTGGCTGAGAATGCATTGATGCATTAATGAGCAATGCATCTGAGATGCGTTGATGTAGCCTCATTGACGCATTCCTATCAATGTATCCTCATTGATGAAGCCCATTGATGCATCCTCATCGACACATCTCCATTGATGTTGCTAAATGCATTACTGCATCCCCATCGATGTAATGCCTATATTTGCTTATAAATATGTGAGCACCCACCATGTATTTGGCATCATTTGATCAATAGTGTAGCTAAACTCTTGTAGTTTTATTCTATAATCCTAGAGAATAGTCAATGAGTTCCCATAGGGTGGATTTGAATCAGTTTTATGATGTCTTATTCAAGTGGCATTGTACCTAGGCACATTCCATGAACAACAATGAGATTGAGATTGATTCCCATTCATTCTAGCACTTTTAATTAGAATAGATTTACTTTCAATGCAATTTATTTTCTTTGTACTTAGTTAACATTTACATTTCTATGCACGTTATTCAATCAGTGAAATGAGCACGACTAGTTTCGAGCATAAACACATATTCACTTGGTAATCTCAGTACTGGGTATGTGAGTTTAGGACATGTACGACAAGCTAGGAATAGACACTCATCATCCTTAGGATATTTTAGGCTTTATCTTATTGTTATTAATTAGTTTAAATGATTAATTTTTGCATGATTATTTAGTTAGTTTAAGGGTCGCACAATATCAATAATCATATGCCTCACTTTGGACTAAACCATACATAATAAAGCTATCACTAGTCTAAGTAAGAAGATAATGACCTATGATCAGTGCTTAACAATCTAGATGTCACACTAGTTTAATCCATGGAATTTGATTGGATTACACATGAATGCTTGTGATTTGTATGGTTGGGCATAGGGGATACCTACTCCTCATTAGTGCAGTATGTATGATTGGTTATATTATATGTTGCTTGCTTTTTTAAAATATGGTTTAATTAGTATTCTAAGTGCTAGGTCAGAGTGATAGAAATAGAAATAAATCTTGGAAATAACATAGTTGATATTTGAACCCCAAACCTTATGAAGATGAAAGTCTTGATACTTTGGAAATTAAAGCATATATTTTAATTTTAGAAAATAGCTACATATTACTTTAGGCTTTATCCACCCATTATTATTACCCAAGCAAGCAAACCCTAGAGTGACCTTGCCATTATAATAAATACCTAGTTCCTATCCCATTAGAACTCATCCAATACCTTATTTTCATTTGGAGGATAGAGCCAAAGAGAGAGACTCTAGAAAAATAATAGAAGAAGCCTAAGCCAATCCTAAGAAACCCTACTCAAATCCATGTAAGTCTTATTTGGTTTTTTTAGGTTCTTATCACTTTTTTACCTTAATCCATATCACAATTATTTAATTCTTGAATAGGACAATGACCTCAATAGGTGGATTCAAGCCACTTGAGGATTTCACAATGCATCAAACCTTATGTACAAAAATTTATTATAATTACTTTTCTTCTAGGTTCAAATTATTAGGATTAGTACATACATGTTAATGTATTTTATTTCAAACTATATTATGTAGAGATAAAATGAGGTAGAATGAATATTTAATCTAAAATTATGATATATTTACCTTTTTTGTTCTAAGTTTAAGTCTATTATGACATTGTTTGCTAATCACTTAATTCCTTTTCCAATTTAGGTGTTTGAACCCTAGGGTTTATTTTTTGAATACTTTCGCTTAATTTTTGGGATTATTTTTTTTCTTTAGGTTTGCACATCACGAATCTTAATTTCAATTATTGCAGTATGGAGTTAGGGTTCTTTGGTAATTATTTGGATGTTTCATGACTTGTTCCACTTCATTGAGACTTTTGTTATGACCTACATAACCAACTTGTAGCATATGTCAATTCATCATGATTTCTATCTAAGGGTTATGGAAAATTAATAGTAAGTTATAACATTCTCAAACAAGATCTGAAACTCTAGTTGAAGTGAGATAAATATGGAATTAGCTACTCTTATCATCAAGACATATCATGAGAAGTTTGAAACTCAAAAATGTAGGAAATTGGGTTTGAGTTGAGAGAAAGAGAAGGTGGAACCAAAATATGAAGACCTAATTTGAAATCTTTTATAAACTAAAACAAACTGTTGAGAGGTAATAAACCTACTAGAAACCATAGGAATGGATAAACTAAATAATTAGACAACTCAATTTATCCCCCACTATAAGAGAAAGAGAGACTACAGGTATTCTCCATATCATGAGGTTATAATTCTTGTTGATTAATTATTATTAAAATATTTTGTGATGTGATGTGATGGGATAAAAACACTAGACCAAATGGAGAGTTTGGTTGGTTAATGAAAAATCTTAGAAATTATAAATGTTCTTCTCTAATCTATAGTAGAGAAGACTCTTTATATATTAGTCCTATCTCTCAACTAAAGAGGAAGGGATTAATGGTTTACCATTCTTGGATAAGATTCTAGAAGGTTATGGAGTCTTAATGATATAGTGATACCCTGGCACTAGATGTAATAAAGTTGAACTAAGTCTTGCAACCATCATTTTAGTTTTATTACTTAGAACTCTTAATGTGCACATTAAGTACTCATCCAACTTGATAGATGACACATATTGAAACTGAGGAAAGGAGCTAGCCTTTGATATGAAATAATTGGGATTTGAATGGTGATGGGTATTTATTATATATTGAAGGTTAGAGGGGTCTAATCAATACACTACTACCTTAATAAGAATGGATACATTAATTACTTTCCTCATGTTTAATAATGTTTTATGTGCTAGCTATATTAATTGTGAATTACAAACTTGTAATGTAGTCTAGTAACCCATGTCATCAAAAAAAAAGATTCTTATTCTATTTAAATTTTTGATTTTCTAGGACTTTTTTGTATTTTAAATACCTTTTTTTGTACAATTGGTTGGGATGCACTTGTAGATCATTCTATTTTACTTGTTAGTTCCTTGTATTTTGGAGTTGGATTGGATATGTAATGTTTAGATTATCATTTTCATTTAAGCAAGTTATTTCTTTCCATTATGTGATTTCTAATTAAGTTTTTTAGATGCTAGAAGCCTATGCATATTTTTTTACTTTTCTAGATAAATATTAATATTGGTCATTTATATGTAATCTAAATATTATGTTTTCTTCATAGGCATTAATGACATCAAATTGAAAATGTTTAGTATGTGTATAAGATAAGTTTTTCTTTAAGGGACTACCTCGATTATGCATTGTTTTATTTGATCTCCTTTGTACCATTTTATGGGGGTGTTGGAACTCAAAATAATTGAAACATAGGTACACACCAAGGTTTACATACGTTTATAACTTAGTGCTACCTAGTAGAATCAAACTTGTAACCTAGGGTTACCAGGCTAAGACCCATACCACTAAGCTAACACCTCATTTTCTTTTTGTGTCATTATTTTTATTATCTTAGTTGTGTTTTTCATGCAAAGTTAATATGCTATGATTTTTATTTAAGTAATATGTTTTTATCCTAAGTCTAGGTTAGAGAATTTTACACATTGGTCACATGCCCTTCAAGGTACATGTTGAGATTAGTAATAATGATGTATTATCCTAGAGGTAAGACTCGTGATTTAAAAGCTTCAAGTCATGGATTTGATTCTAGTAGGTAATGTTGAGTTATAAATTTCTATTTGGACTATATATCTTTGGATGCATCTATATTTCACTTATTTTAAGTTCCAACACCCCCCACATGTTGAGATTAGTCCAATGGATGTTTTGAGTTGGAATATAATGATGTCTCAAATGTGACTTGAACTAGAAACCTCTTACATACAAATTCTTATTAGATCATTAGAAGGATTATCTAAATTACATTCTTGAAAATTATATGCACTCATAGGCTAGATAGTCAGGATCATTCTTTCTTAGAAAACAAGAAGGAGGTGTTGGAACCTAAAACATTATTTTAACAATGAGATGTTAGCCTAGTGGTATGGGTTTTAGCCTGGTAATCCTAGGTTACAAGTTTGATTATACCAGGTAACACTAGGTTATCAACTTCTATTAATCTCTAGGTATACCTATGATTTACTTATTTCAGGTTCCAACACCCCCTAAAAACATTCTTTTAAAAATGATGTGTTTTCCTAGTGATAAAACTCTTGATCTGAAAGATCTAATTTATGGGTTTGATTTTGGTAGATAATGTTGAGTTATAAAGTTCTAATTGGATAACATATCTTGGAGTGTACTTATATTACAATTATTTTAGGGTTCTAACATCCCCTATCATGTCCACCCTCATTCCCTCTCCCCAACCAACCCCCCTTCCCCCCAACCCACCTATAGCCAAATTAGAACTTTATTACTTAGTTTTAGTAGGGTGTCAAAACTTGAAATAATTTACCTATAGGATACCTGGAAACATATATCCAACATGATGCCAACATAATATTTCAAAATAATTATAAAGTAATATAATGATTTCTCAAGTGTGACTTGAACTAACAACCTCTTGCTTGAGAATCCTTATCAAAAAATGTGCTAACCAATTTAGCTCCATCTCATTGTCAACAAATACTTTTAGGTTTTAACAAATGAAAATCATATAAAATTAATCCCAATGTTCATAGTTGAATTAACTGTTAGCTACTTGTGCACTTCATGTAATTGAATTTACTATGTCAAAAAAATCTGTTATTTACCTCATCCCCTTTGTCATCATACTCTCAGCCATTCATTAGAATAACATGCAATACTACAAAATGTAGTAGGTAATACTTTAAGTGAAGGATCTACTCCTATGTCATTTTATGAACTATAAAAGATGTATATGAATCTCTTACATAAAAGATGATATGGGGATCCTACCCCCAAAAGTAGCCAATTCAACACTTTTCTAGGCAAACTTAGCTTAGATCAATAAGAACATAAAGAAATGGAGAAAACCTCCCTCCATTGATCACTCTTAAAATGGGAAATTACATTAATAATGAGGATCAGCTTAGCTCAACTCTTCTAAGAAGCTTGAAGAATACACATATTCTCACTAATTCTTCTTAAGGATGGCTCATACTTGAAGCACACAACTCAAGACAAGATAATACTTACAAAAGACTCTTCACCTCCCTTAGGTTACTTTCTTCTCTAAGTGCTCTCACTCTTACCTTTCATACTCTTGGACTCATCTATTCTATCTTTATACTTTCTTAACTCTCATACATTTTTTTCTGACCTTTGCCATTCTTTCATATTTGTTAGAGTGATCCTTGGTCTTTCCTAATTATTGGTATTTCCTTTAAAAATTGTTCTCTTTTCGAAAAAGCACTTTTCTTCAAACTATAAGGGACTATAACTCACACCCACTTTACAATCTCAAACTACAACTCACATTAGTAAAACTTAAAATATTTTTTTTGTGTTTTGAAACTTAAAATATTTTCTTTGTGTTTTGATACTAACTATAACTTACTACAACTTCCATCTTCATACTACAACTCACTATGACTCACAAGAGCTTGCAACTTACTACCTAATACCAAAAACTTTATTTTCCATTGATTGTAATCAACTGCAACCCACAACAACAAGTAGTTACTTCCCTAAGACATCAAAACACTTCCAGAACATCTCTAATGTATTTCAAACTCATACCATGGACTTCCTAAGACCTCTAAACAATCATTAAGAATAAAATACATGAGGAAGGTAAGGTGATATCATCATCATCTCCCTCTTTGTTAAAAATGCCATTCTTAATGACATCTCATAAGTTGAAAGGCACAATGCACCCATGACTCAAGGCCATTAGGATCATCAACATAATTCTCATGACTCAATGCATTAAAAGCCTTATCAAAATAAGCATCATACTTGATTACAATGCTTAAGGTTTTGGTTTTGAGCTTGACTTTCCCTTGGATGCTTATCCTCATGCCCCACCACACATCCAATAATGCATCATCACCTTGAAATGCCTTAATCTCATTCTTACGTTGGCTCAAATCTACAAAAAGATGCAAAAAAAAATTACATGGAAAAAGATACATGAGTATTCATCAAGGTCTTGTCAATCCTTAATGTAATTCTCCATCTTCATCTAATTGAATTCTCTTTTATTTCAAGCACCAATTATGCTCAACAATAATCACAACATCATTTTGAGTTTCCAATTTTTTCAAATCATGTCCCAACATTAATGGAGACATAAAATTTAATCCAACACTAGCAAAAGAGCCAAAAATCGTCACCAAGCATTTTAATAGTATCAACAACAATGATGGTCAAGCATTATAAACACTACTCTTCTTGTCATGCATATGAGATTTAACACAATCAATGGCATTAGCCAAATCAAATGCATTATTTTCAAAATCATAAACTATATCATGATAATCAACATTCACATCATTTACCATTACAAATTCCCTTAATCTATGAAGTATCAATGAGGAATTCAATTAACAATCACATTCAATAATAATAAAAAAGAATCTAAATTTTTATTGATTTTTTGGGATTGTCCAAGTATTATTTTTTCAATCAAAAATAGCTTTATTGTTCTAATTCCATGGCCTACTAAACAAATAATATGAGCATAATTAGTAGACAACACATTACAAAGAATTCTATCTTGAAATTTTCCAATAGAATACTCTACAAGCCATCACTCCTTAACTTGATTGTTGATGAGTGGCGAGGTACCCCTACACTCAACCATATGAATACGAGCGTTACACGTGCAATCCAATCGAACTCCGCAAACAGACTAGTTGTGGCACCTAGATAGTTAGCCTTAGGTCGCAGTTTGCTGTCTTCCCACCTAGACTAGTATTATATTTGTCATGTATGGTTTAGTCCAGAGTGAGGTGTATGATGTGATTCCTAATCTAATGCCACTCTTGAAGGTAATGAAAAGTAATATTATCTAAGCTAAGAGAGAAAGGGTAAAAGAATCTAATCTAGCCTAAGTGCGATGAGCATCCGTTCCTTGATTATCCGTACACATCTTGGACTTCGTGCACGACTACCACTGGGATTACCAAGCACAGATCCTAGGTACGCTACTGGGTTACCAAGTAGTCACACTTAAATGCTCATAATCAAGTCGTACTCATTCCGTGTTTTAACATGAGTTTAAGGGTGAGAGAGAGACTAATTAGGGAAGCAGTAAATAACAAATAAATAAACAAAGTGAATGCTGCAATGATGAAGTAATCTTGATCTTTATTTTTGGTCATGTGCATGTCCAAGTATGTCACACTCGAATAAAGGATGTCATACAATTACATTCAACACACTGTGGGCAGACACTGAAAAATATTCTATCTCTGGAAGGATAAAACTGCTAGAGTTTCGCTAAGGGACTAAAAACTATCTCCCAAACAAGGGAGAGCCGCCTCTTATTTATAGAACCGGCGACAGGCCACGATATCGCGTACACGATATCGCGACCTGGCTGCAATATCGCGGTTGCCTTATATGACGATTCATCAATTGTAATGATATTTTTATCTTCTTCACTTTTCTCTTGAGTTTATTTCCATAATTTTTGCATGGCTTCTTTATCATTCTTTTTTCTTTGTTCTTTATTCTTCTTTAATCCAAATTTTGTTATCTTCATTTCATCTTTTAAAGTAAGATCATATGTTTCATTAAGACTATCATGCTTACAAAAAGTCAATTTTTGCTAATATTACATCTTCAATCCACTAATAAAATTATAAGCTTGCTCATATTCAATCCAATGGACATCAACTTTTTACAAAGTATTACAAAACTCAACATAATAATCATTTACCTTTTTATCTCCTTACTTAAGAAATTTCAAATTCTTAATGGCTTCATGGTGGTAGAAAATGTTTTCAAATTTTTTATTTAACATGGATTTCATTAGTTACTAATTCTTAATGGGCCTTCCATGCTCTTCAAAATATTTGATACATTTTTTATCCCACTCTTTAGCTACTAATCCTTTAAGTTTAATCTTGACAATATAAATTATAAAGTCATTAGAAATTTTTTTAACAAGGAAATATTTTTTCATAACTCTTAGCTAAGAAAAAAAATGTGTACCATCAGTACCTTTGAAAATTAGAATATCAATAAGACTCTTAAAGAACTTTTAAAAATTTCGACAAATCTATCATCATGATTCTCTTCATTAGCATGAATAAAAGGAATCTTGCTTCCTATCTTTAATATCTAAATTTTTCTTTTCTTGGAGCTCTTTGATCACTTCTCCTTCTTGATTCATTAATGGATGTAAAAGTATTTTCTTCTTTAATCTCCACTCTAGGTCTTCTTAGTGCTTCTTTGAAGTCTTGATATCTACTAGTCAACAACTTGCAAATGACTTCTTGCATTTTAGCCATAAAAGTTTTAAAAGAATACTTGAGAGCTCTTCAATCACCTATCCAAGCTCTTGGTTAGTCTTCTTCTTAGGATTCATACCTTCCATAAGTCTAAGGACAATATCTCAAAACAATAAAGATGATATTCACAAGAAATTTCTTAAATATCCACACTAATATTTCCTCAAATCAAGTTAAACAGCATAATGATTTAATACAAAGGCACAATTTTGAAATAGTTCACCTCAAATCCTAACCTTGCAAGCAAATGAATGCTAAAATATCACAAAAGCAATAAGATCTAACCAAGATCAAAACAATTCTTACCAATCATAGCAATTTAAATCTTAGTTATGCATAAAGCATACCAAATTCATAAAAATTCTTCTTAATGAAAATCACTAAATCTAGATGTGAATGGTTTTAAACCAAATCTCTAATACCAAGATGGTAAGCAGATGATGTCGCAACTTCCAAAAGACCAAATTTCATCCTCTTTTAAGCCAAATTAGCTTAGAGAAATCAGAACACAAAGAAATGGAGAATCCTTTCTCTATTAATCACTCTCAAATTGAGAAATTACATCAACAATGAGAAGCAAAGTTCAACTAAACTCTCCCAAGAACCTTGGAGGTTACACATGTTATCATTGATCCTACTTAAAGATGGCTCACACTTGCAACATATAACTCAAGACAAGATAACAGTTATAGGATACTCTTCACCTCCCCTAGGCTACTTTCTCCCTCAAGTGCTCTTACTCTTGCCTCTCACACTCTTGGACTCTTTTATCCTACTTTTAGACTCTCTTAACTCTATTTCCTTTTCCTCTAACCTTTAGCATGAATTTAGAACAACCAAAGTGATCCTAGGTCTTTCTCAACCATTGGTCTTCCCTTTCAAAACTGCACTTTTGAAAAAAAAAACACACTTTTCTTCAAAATATGAGTGTCTACAACATGCATCCACCTCACAATCTTAGACTACAACTAGATTATGACTCATACTTTGCTTGCACTAGTAAAACTACAAATATTCCTTTTCTATTTTGACATTGACTATGAGCAACTATAACTTGCATCTTCATACTATAATCCATTGCAACTCACAGAAGTCTGCAACTCACTATGTAACATCAAAATCTTCATTTTCTTTGATTTTCCACAAATTGTGATTGATTGTGAACCATAATAATCCACACTTTCTTGTTTGAGACATTAAAACTCTTCCAAAACATCTCTAATGCATCCCAAACTCATACCATGGACTCCCTAAGACCTCTAAGCAATCATTTAGGATAAAATACATTATGAAAGCAAGGTGATGTCCTCATTAAGAGATTTTTAGAATGTATGTGTTCATGTAAATTCTAGGTTATTTACATTGATCCTTAAGCTTTTTAAATTATTTAAATCTGATCTAGAAATATTAAAGTTTGCAAGCTATTCATGCATGTTATCTTTAAAATTCATTTTTATAAGTAGAATTTATTAATTCAACCATTGTTTCTAAGGGCCTAAATATTGGGATTTTTAATCAAAATGATGCTTTGTTAATTATTCAAAATTGGACTCTTACATTTGATCCATCATCCCTTAAATATCAATGGATTTTTTGTTTTGTTAAATTGTTAAATCTATCATTGATTTTTGAGAAAGTTGAAAACGATATTACCTATCAACATGAACAAATTAAACATTCTAAAACCATAGCTATAACTAATGGTTTTCATAGAGCTCGATATATGATTGGGGTGGATCTTAACTCACTTCAGCAAGAAATTCTCCTATGTGTTAGCAAAATTGATTAAGTTCAAGTAATTTTGTATTATAATTTTCCAAAGCTATATCATTATTATGATTGAGAGGATCATATGTTTAACCCATGTTCTTTAATGCTTCAAAAGAAGGCAATGCAAGCATATCGACAACAAAATGTTGTAGATCATGCCAAGGTTTTCTTTGCTAAAGTTTCAGCAACTAACTCTCCCTCCCTTTTTTTAATGCTAATCAACAAAATGTATCTTCAAGGAAGATTTCAGTTAGTTCAGTTCCAAAGAATTCTTTTAATGGCTAAAAGAAAATAGATATATGTTCCGAAACCTCACAAAAGCTTATTATCAATTCAGATAGTTTCCAAATACTTTTACAAATTAAAAATAAAAAGCTCATGTGAAATCCCTATCTTAGCAAACACATGACAAATCTTCATGCTCATCAACATTTTGTAAGATATTTCATTTACCATTAATTCTTTTGTAGCTCTTATTTCATTTACAATTAATTCTTTTGTAGCTCTTGCAGGAGACTTCTTATGAGGATGCTAATTCCATTGATAGGGTAAGGGCCTCCTCCCTTACACTCAATATTAATCCTCTCATGGAATATTTCAGGTCTGCTGGGTAGAATTTAACTTATAATTTTTTTGGTACACAAAATATTTATTTCTAGATTTTTTTTATTCACAAGATTAAAATTTTCAATTCAAATATAATCATGCCTAATAACAGTGTTGTTCAAATTTCCTCAATATCATTTTCTAATCATATTTATAGATCAAGCTAGTATAGCTTTTATTATTAATCACGTTTTATCTAATAAAATTATTCTGCCGCCTGGGTAGCTCTTCAACATTGATTTTCAATTATGATTTGTGTTTGGAAGAGGGCGTCACGACTTCCTACCCAGAGCTCCATGCCACTGAAATCACAGATTTAATATTTCTTTCCCATTGAAATGCAGATCTGGTAATAAGCCGTTTTAAACTTCAAAGATAGACTCAAACAGTTCGTTCACAAATTTTCCACGTATAATCATAAGTGTCTCAGACAAAGCAGCCTTCAAATTAAATTGAAACCAGCTGTGAACCAAATAATTGCAGGGAGCTAGAATTCAACCAAGTTGGCATCTTTTCTGGTTAGAAAGTGTCTGAAATAGCACGTCATACAGGCGTGTAGTTCTTGGGATCATTATAGTTCGGCCTATAAATTTTCCCTGGACGACATTATCTTTCAGTATTTCTTACCCATTTCATTTACATGTTCTGCAGTAGTTACATACTTTTCCTGTTAATGTGCTCTTGAAATTCAGAGGACACGAGTGGCCAATATTTTTGCAACGACTCTATGGGCCCAGTTTTTGTCCGGGACAAAGTCGTCTTATTTTTGCAACGACTCTATGGGCCTAGTTTTTGTCCGGGACAAAGTCGTCTTATACATTAGAAAATGGCCTATGGCCTATGGCCTATGAGTTTTAATGTATGTAACCGCTAGATATAGAAGGCATGGATGGATTTTAATGAACGTAACTGCAATATATGTATGAATTCAATAGTGTTTTGAATGGTCTGTCAACAATGCAAGAACTGCAGTGATTTATTATTTAGTATTTTGAATGGTTTGTCACCGGTGCAAGGACTGCAGTGATTAAGCATGTACGAATTTCAGGTTATTCTGCTTAAGTTGCTATCCTAGCCCAAAGCCTTTACCCTGGCCCGGTCTGTTAGGCGCTGGCGGATTCGTCGCGTTCTTTTCTACGAACGTTTACCGGAAACGTGTATGTTAACGATCACGTAACCGGCTTACGAGGCGTCTGCTCCGTCCCTGCAACTGTCCCTACATACAAGTAATAAATAGAATCACTGCAGTCCTTGCACTAACCATCCAAAACACTAAATAACTCATGCCCCATTTTTTAAAGTGACTTTGTGGGAGGACTATAACTGGGCGCCTCAATCCCATTGCAAAAATTGTGGCCACTCTAAATCGCTGTGGTCTTGTCTCGCAATTGGTGCCGCTTATGCAATCACTAATAACAACTCATACAACTTATCTGGCTTCCAAAGTCATGGAGGTCAAATATGATGCAGCCAGTCCATCTGATGAGCATCGTTCATCACATCTGCTATTGCACGCTATAAATTCCTTCATTTCCGAGCATTTCAAGATATGTTTCAGTTTATCAAGGTTCAATCCTGGGTTTGATAACTTTTGTGGGCTATTGGAATTTGAATTTTCTTGGGATCCAAGATGAAGACTGAAACCAGTTGGTATGCTATCATATACCCGTATAAGCTGAGTGCAAGACACCTCACAAAGAGCCTGTTTCAACTAGAAAATTTAGATTTCCATGCCTTCGCAGAATGGGCTCAACAAGTTGGTGTCCGACCCTTCAGTGATAACTGGAGGGTGATGAGGATGTTAGATCTCCTCTACTGCCCCTTGTGGATTCTTGGCTTCGTAACAGAGTTCATCATGAATTTCATCAACCTAAACGGTGGTCTTCTCAGAGCATTTTTCAAGCTGGTGGCTGGTATTATGATAAGATTATTGTTGGGTTAATTTTTTTAAAAAAATGCTGTGCAGTGATAGAAAAGAATTTTTTTATTTATTTTTTATTATGTTTGATTGGGTGTCCGTTGTGAACAGGGAGGCTGCAAATTCCCAGACGAGGCTCAGATAAGTATCTCAGCATCATTGGGTTATCGGAGCATCGAACAGACTTGCTTGAGAGAAAGGTCACTGCCGGTGACAAGGTTGAGCACCCTCCTAGCAGTCCAGGTGATAGATTCTACATAGATCTATGTGCCATGGCTGCTTCTACTGCCTATGAGAACGCAGAGGTGGAAAAAAGCAGGGTCACCAATCATCGGAAGGTACGATTGAGCAGGTTTTTAGTGAAAGAAAATGATGCTCAATCCTTTTAATAACTCGAAAGAGCAAATGATCAATAGGCTTACCTAGATTCCTACAATGGATCTCATGGTTGTTTCAAACATCCTTCACAAAGAACAATACAGATCCTTGGTATATAACGTTTTGGGGAATTTAGTAACAAATTGGTGTTCCATAAATTTATCATATAATTCTTAGACAAGGTTGAGGATGACGATGATTAAAAGTTTGAAAAGTTTCGACATGATTAGGTAAATATACATTGCTCTTACTGTAATAATAAGAATCTGGTGGGTGCACTCAAATCAGTCACCCAACTAGGATAGGTAAATAAATGAGGCTTTCTTGAGTCACCTTGGCTATCCTAGCATTTAAAGAATCTGCTTATGAAAAATTGTAGTTTCGCTCAGTTTTGGATTTATAAAAACAGAGAAAACAATCTCCTATACAGTTGAAATGGATACGAAAACGTTCCAATGATACGTGGTACATACCCAAATATGGTACAGTCATTTTTTATTTTCTTGTTTTATGAGTTTCTTTTCTTGATACCAAATTTGGTAATACTGATCATATATAACTTCTGTTATCACTGTGCAGATGAACTTGGTGAACTTCTACAATCTTTGGAATGGTAAGCCAACAAAACAAGACTGGCATGATAATCTTACTGATTTTAACTGAATTCATCTTACATGTTTTACTATTCACAGGTAGAATGAAAACAATGGACACACAAGCCTACATATTCACAGACAGGGCAGAAGATGCAAACCTAATTGTTTTGGTCTTCAGAGGCACAGAACCCTTTAATGCACATGACTGGGCCACGGATGCAGATATTTCATGGTTCAAGATCCCATACGTGGGGAAGGTGCATCTTGGATTCATGGAAGGTCTGGGAGTAGCCAACAGATTTGAAGCAGATGTGTTGAAAAATCTTTCCTATCGTAAATCAGAGGTACAGAAGCCGTTGGCATACTACACACTGGTATCAGAACTGCACAGGCTCATGCAGACCCACAAAAATGCAAAGATTCTTGTTACAGGGCATAGCCTTGGAGGAGCTCTGGCTATTCTGTTTGTAGCAGTTCTGATCCTTAACAATGAAGATGAGGTTCTCAACAGAATGATGGGTGTTTACACGTATGGCCAGCCAAGAGTTGGGGATGAAGAATTTGGGAAATACGTGGAATCAAGATTGAACCACCCAGTTCCAAGGTATTACAGACTGGTTTACTGCAACGATATTGTTCCTCGAGTCTCCTTTGATGATAACGTCTTTCCCTTCAAACATTTTGGGGTGTGCCTCTATTACAGTAGCGTCTTTGATCTTCAGGTATATGTCCTCTTACCTGTAAATCTGTCAAGTAATTTCAAGTCCCCAGGATTCATTTTACTTATTTGAAGAAGATTTTATTAATTTTTGTTACTGGGTTTTGTGGGCAGAATCTTCAAGATGAACCCAATAAAAATTTCTCGGTGCTCTACTTCATAGCTTATTGGTTGAATTCCCTGTGGGAAGCCATGATTTGTCTTTTACTGCCATATTTCAAGGCTCATGAGTTCAAAGAAACATGGCTATGCACCATTATGAGATTTACAGCTGGGCTTCTGTTTTTAGGGGTTGTGTCACATTGTTTGGTGAATTATGTGAACTCTGCCAGACTTGGTCCAGCTCCAATTACACTCAACTGACCTCTCTGTGAAGCAAACAGGAAGCACATTCTATGACTAAAGTGAAGGCAACTACCATTCACATAAGCTTAGATATTGTCATCTCTTTGATTACAACACTATCTTTTTTTGTAATTGTATGGTATGATAGTTATGTTGTAATAAACTACAGTGTTGAGTATTTAACTGCAACTAAAGTGAGGCAACAGCCATTCACATAAGCTCAGATATTATCATGTCTTTGATTACAAGCACTATCTTTTTTGTAATTGTACAATACAATAATTATGTTGTAATAGATTACAATGTTGAGTATTTAGCTGCATTTAAAATATAGTCAATATAAAACTATTGTTCATCTCCGTCATTTTAGTGTTGTTAATATCTAGTTGTGGATATCCATCCCATGCTATAAATATGGTTACAAGGAAGCTTTTAAAGAAGTGTGTTTGGCTTTCATCCCAATGCTTTTTTCTTTTCCATTCTATGTTGTTCATTGTATTTTAGAAATTCTCTCTGAGCTAACATAAAGATTCAGAAGCTTGTTTCTTATTGGGTTTTTCTTGTTTTTGTTTTTCCCTAGGATATATTATTGTATTTTTCTATTGATTTATTTTTTATTGTTATCACAAACGATCTAAAAATCACAATTGGTATCACAATTATTTTTTATTGTGGTGTTTTTTCTTTTTTATTTTTTACTTTTAGGATATGGTAAACTTAGAAAAAATCAAAATTGAAAAATTCTCTGGCAATGATTACGAAGTCTGGAGAATGTACATGGAGAATTTTCTTGTCAGCAAAGATCTCTGGCAAGTAATTGCTGATTTTAAGTCTGCTACTTTCACATATTCAAACTAGGAAGCCTTGGATAGAAAGGCATAGAGTAGAATTCATTTGTGTCTCTCTTGTTCAGTGCTATTGGATGTTTCTAGATTTCTAACTATCAAAGACTTGTAGAACAAATTAAAAGATTTGTACCAAAGAAAATCTATTGTTAATGGATTGTTTCATAGGAAGAATTTACATACACTTAAGATACCTAAAGGTATGTTAATTACTGATCATCTAAATATCTTTAACAATATCATGATGCAACTTGAAGTAGTTGAAAATAAAATGAAAAAGGAAGATCATTGTATATATCTTTTAGAGTCTCTTCCTAGGTCTTAGAATACTTTTGTAATGTTAATGAGTAATTCTGTGTCAACTATTAATTTTGATACTATTATAGCCCAACTCCTTAGTGAAAAAAGGAGAATTAAAAGGTCTATCCTTGTCCAAAGTGATATTTTCCTTACCATAAACTCCAACTTAAAGTTGAATAAAAGCCCACAGTTTAAACCTCCTAGATCCCAAAAACAATTCCACAAAACCAAGATGTTGGAATTTTGAAAAGATTGGTCATCCTAAAAAATATTGTAAAGCAATAAAGTAAAGAAAAGCATCTACAAATAATAATAATAATAATAATAATGAAATTCCTCCTCATTGAGAGAGAGATTTGTACGTGGTGTCATCAATTGATGACACTGAGAGAGTAACTTGGTATATTGAATCTTGTACTTCCTATCATTATACCTCACACCTTGAAGGGTTTTGTGAATACCTTGTCTATAATTGTGGTGTGGTCTAACTAGGTGATGATGGTCTTCATGATGTTGTTGGGTATGGTAAAGTTAAAATCCAATTTAAGGATGGAACCATTAAAACTATATCTCATGTTCATCATGTACCTAAACTCATGATGAGTCTCTTGTCTATGAGTGAGTTAGATTCTGCAAGTCTAACTATCATATTTGGTGAAGGAAAATGTAAAATCTTGCAAGGGTCTTTACCTCTAACCACTGGTATAAATGTGAGAAGACTATAACAATTGGAAGCAAGAACATTGCAGTACAACTACAACATGGTAGTTGTTACTGACTTGCATTCAGGCATTGATCTTTGGCATAGAAAATTAACACATTTAAGTGAAAAAGGTTTAAAGAAAATGCATAAAAAAGGTAAACTTAACCTTACAAAAGGATCTTTGAATTTTTTTCATCATTGCCTACTTGGTCAACAAATATCTTAAAGATTACCAAGAAGTAATGCTGAGGTTAATCAAGTGTTAGAGTTAATACACAGAATATATATGAACCAATTAAATACTTGCAAACATTATCAGTTGGAGGTGCTACATATTATGTTTCATTCATTCATGATTTCTGAAGGAAAGCTTAGATCTATTTAATGAAACATAAGTTTGAAGTATTTAAAAAATTTAAAGAGTTCAAAGCTCTTGCTGAAAATTGTTCAAGAACGAAAATCAAGGTTCTCAGAACAAATAATGGTGGTGAATTTTGCTCGCATGCTTTTAACAATTTTTGTAAAGAACATGGCATATACAGAAAAAAGATTATTCCAAGAACTCCCGAATAGAATGGAGTAGCTAAATGTTTTAATAGAATGTTGCTAGAAAGAAGCAGATGCATGCTAAGTGAAGCTAGTCTTGGTAAACATTTTTGCACTGAAGCTACAATGACCGCTTGCTATCTCAAAAATAGATCTCCATCCTTTACAATTGATGGAAATATTCCAGAGGAAATATGAAGCAACAACGACAAGTCTATTAATCTGAATTATCTTCAAATTTTTGGATGTGAAGCTTATGTTCACATTCCAAAAATTGATAGATCAAAATTAGACTATAAGTCTATAAGATGTATTTTCCTTGGTTATGGTCATGGTGTTGTATTTAGAGAGTCTTGAAAACATATTAAGCACAATCTCTCTAATGATGTAACACCCGATCATGTATCTTTTCAAGTTAATAAAGGAAATTCAGAGGGCCATCCTTCCTCGGTAGGAGATATTGGTCCTAATCAACAGGATGGTGTGAATAATATACAAGAAATAAGTACAGGGGAAGATGAAAGTGAAGATGAGGAAATAGAATATCAATATGATGCACCATCAACTTCACAACCCTTAAGATGATCTGGTCGCATAAGAGAATTATCCACTTAGTTTGATGATCAAATTCTAATTTCTAAAGTTGAAACACTTACTTATGATGAAGCGTGTATATCTCTTTATCATAAAGAATGGAAGTGAGCGATGGATGATGAAATGTCTGCTATTCATAAGAATAAGACATGGGAATTGGTTAAACTTTCATTTGATAGAAAACTAATTAGATATAAGTGGATGTTCAAAATTAAAATTACATATAATTGGAAACTAATTTGGTGATTAGTTTAAAGCACATCTTGTTGCTAAGAGTTGTTTCCAAAAGAAGGGAACTAATTATGATCAAATCTTCTACTTTGTGGTAAAATTAACATCCATTAGATCATTACTATTAATAGCAACATCTTATGATCTATAACTTGAACAAATGGACATAAAAACCACTTTCCTCAATGGTGATCATGAGGAGGAAATATATATGCTTCAACCTAAAGAATATGAAGTGAAAGGAAAAGAGCATATGGTGTGTTGATTGCTAAAATCATTGTATGGGCTCAAACAAGCACCAAGGATGTGGAATAAAAAATTTAATGAACACATGTTAAATCTTGGCTTCATTAGAAGTCAAGAAGACTCTTGCTTATATGTTAAAAACAAAAATGGAGAACTCTTAATTTTACTACTATATGTTGATGACATGTTAATAGTAGGAAGTGACATGGATGAAATTAAAGAGTTGAAACAACTACTTTCTTCTTGGTTTGATATGAAAGATCTTTGTGCTGTTAAAAGAATTTTGGGCATGGAAATTAAGAGAAATAGAGATAATAACAAACTTTGGGTTTGACAATCAGCATATGTGCAAAATAGCTTAAAAACATATAATATGCAAGATTGTGAGCCTATGGCAACACCCTATGAAACTAAGATGAAAATCTCAGTTGAACAATTCCCTAAGATAGATGATGAAAAAGAGCTCATGATAAAAATTCCATATGCTAGTGCTATTGGCAATTTTATATATGCAATAGTTCGTACTAGACATGATATTTTATACATTGTTGGAAAACTCAGTAGGTATATGTCTAATCCAAGGAAACAACATTGGATTGCTATAAAATGAGTTTTTTGATATTGTTGTGGTGCTATGAACTTTGGTATTTGTTATCAAAGTGCTTCATCCATTCTACATGGTTATGTGGATGCTAATTGGGGTGGGGATTTAGATAATAAAAAATCAACTAGTGGATATGTGTTTAATATCTTTGGGGGTGCTATCTCTTGTAAAAGCTAATTACAGTGTTATGTAGCTCAATCTACTACTATAGAAAAATATGTTAATGTAAACCAAGCTAGTCAGGAAGCAACATGGCTTCAAAGATTAGTGGCTAAACTCAAAATTCATAAAAATATTGTAAAAATTGGCTATGATAACCAAAGTGCAATTTATATATCCAAGAATCTCACTTTTCACAGTATGACGAAGCACATAGAAATACAATATTACTATATTTAAGAGCAGATATATAAAAAAAAGTTCTTCTTAAAAAAATTAAGACAAGAGAATCTTGGTGATATAATAAAAAAATCTTTATATACTAAAAAAATTTTATGGTGTTGAACAACTATTGGTGTCATGGAAGGTTATATCATCTAAGGTCTAGATCAGGCTTCACATCAACTTTGTTGTCAAGAGGAAGAATTATGAGTAAAGTGAAGGCAACTACTATTCACATAAGCTTAGATATTGTCATCTCTTTGATTACAAGCACTATTGTTTTTGTAATTATATGGTATAATAGTTATATTGTAACAAACTGCAATGTTGAGTATTTAACTATACATATTTGAAATATAGTCAATGTAAAACTATTGTTCATCTCCGTCATTTTACTATTGTTAATATCCAATTTACATCTAGTTAACACTACCTATGAATATCCATCCCATGCTATAAACATGGTTACAAGGAAGCCTTTATAGTGTTTTTTGCTTTCATCCCAATGCTTTTTTCTTTCCCATTCTCTAATGTTCATTGTGTTTCAAAAATCCTCTTTGAGCTAACATAAAGATTCAAGAGCTTGTTTCTTGCTAGGGTTTTTCTTGTTTTTCCCTAGGATAGTTTATTGTGTTTTTTGATTGATTTATTTTTTACTATTATCATGAACAATCTAAAAATCACACATTCCACTCTTCTACTACTCCAACGATTTGATTTTCATGTAGCTATTGGGTCCTCCTATGCTATAAATATGGAGGAGAATTTGCCTTGCATTTGTCAATACACTCTAGATATCATATCATTAAATAATTACAATAAGTGATAAGAAAACCTTTGGAGCCTGCCATGGAAATTTCATGGCTAGAAGGAGCTAGATCTAACCAATTATTAACTTATTAATAATAAGTTGAATTATTTTAACCAAAGTATGCAAATTAGTGGTCATTTAAAAAATGATCAATCTCATATTTGGATGCAAATTTAGTAGAAATACTAACAAAAGTGACAAGTATTAATCAATTCAAAAGATCGAATAATTAATCAATTTCTCTCTCCCTACTAAACTAATTACATCATCATTTTATTATTCCTATGAATCAACAAGATTATGGTTGTAGGATGAACCAACTTTGACTACATTGATGTAGTTCACCATAACTACAATAGCCATCATTGCCCCCTAGAATAAGCTCATCAAAAAATGTAACATGTTTTCTATGAAGTCTTTTCCTATTATTAATTGCAGAATCATGTCTCAAATAGCATTCAATCTTAAAAGGTTTGTGGTATGGTATGGTAGTTGGGTCCCTCTAATTTTTGTATCCAAAATTTGATTCATGGCTACTCAAAGTTTAAATCCATTAGCAAAATCACAAAATAAAAATATGAAATTACATACCTTGTTAAAGTAGATGCTATTATAAATAGGAAAGTTACAAACTTTCTGAACTTAAATAAATTATAATCTAGAGGTTGCCTTGGAAACAAATGATTGCAATATACAAAATCTAATAATTTTTTCAACTTTAAAACCATGAAGAGTCCAAATTTTTCATCTTCAACTCTTGGTTGGATAAATTTAAAAATTGACATTAGTCTTTGAACCAAATTTTCTTAATTTATGTTCAAGGAGATGCCAACAGTATTGCAAGGATTCCTCTAAGACTATGATGATTCCTAATGAGTCATCACCTATAATTTTTCATCTATTTGTAAGCCTGAATGCATAAGTTATTTATGTGCACTCAAATATGTAGTTTGGGATTATTTTGCTGAGTGGTGATGCATCATTGGTAGTGCATCATATTGTGTGCTACCTCACCTCATAAGCTACCTCACCAAATGTACTAGTGGTGCATTGTCTCACTAGGTGTGATACCTCATATGATCTAGTGTCTCACTTAGTTCATTAGCTCACGTGGTGGGGTGTCTCACCACTTCCATTACAAATCTAAAGATCTCATGCACTTCCTCACCTCTTGTGGTGAGGATGTGGCACCTCAACAAGTGTGCTACATCATACTAACTCAGTACTTTTATTACAAAATTAAAAACTATAAATACTTAAGGGTAAAGCTTAAAATTATCTTTCATTTTGTGCTTTTCCAAAGGAGGAGGAGAAGCTCAAAATTTATTCAACTTTTAGGACTGTTGCTGCCAACATCACCCCTAAATGGGGCATTATTGTGCACAATAACAAAACCTTAGTTTTAACTGGCTATTAATAGCAATATCAAATTGAAAGTAGTGTTTCCATCAACCTAAGATAACTACCATTGTCAAATCACACCAATGCTACTCCTATTGTTGTCGTGATGCTTATTGTCAATGTTGTCATCACGTTGTAGAATTTAAATTTTGCATAAAATTTTGGACATATAGAATATGCAACATACCAAAAGAGCCTTTCTAGATGCGGTCATCCTCCTACTACCCTTGATATCTCCTTCTATTGCAAGGGCAAACAAGGCCTCCTAGAACGCCTTTCTTAAGGGTGTTGCCTCTAGGCATCACTAACGATAGAAGGCATAGGCTCTGCAGTGGCAATGTCATCCATGGCCACCACATCACATTTTGTTATAGCACAAACCTCACTCTATTCTTCTACTTCTTCATCATCATCTTCTCTCTCTCTCTCTCTCTCTCTCTCTCTCTCTCTCTCTCTCTCTCTCTCTCTCTCTCTCTCTCTCTCTCTCTCTCTCTCTCTCTCTCTCTCTCTCTCTCTCTCTCTCTCTCTCTCTCTCTCTCTCTCTCTCTCTCTCTCTCTCTCTCTCTCTCTCTCTCTCTCTCTCTCTCTCTCTCTCTCTCTCTCTCTCTCTCTCTCTCTCTCTCTCTCTCTCTCTCTCTCTCTCTCTCTCTCTCTCTCTTTATCTTTGCAGAAGTAAATCTCAAGCAAATGGGGAATGTTCTAAATTTACTTTCCCAACTTGGTATTCTCTTTGTTTTTTGTTTTAGGTAAATTGTTATGGCTGCCTATCAACATGATACTTCTTAAATTAGAAGCTCTAAATTTGGCCCTCACTTTTTTGTAGTTAGATCATCCACTATCATTTCCTCCTGCATTAACTACTATGGTAGTTTCTATTCATTTCTTAAAGGGTTTATGAGGTATTGTTCATTCATCATTATTTAGGAACTATAGGCATGGGATTATCATTCTCATATCCATCATGTATGCATTCAATGCCTTTTTTTTCTATATGCTCTACAAGCATATGAGAGTTTGAGACTACTATCAAGAACTTTATTTGTTATAGGTGTCATTCATTTTATTATGGGGTTGAGTGAGAATTTATATCATCACTTCATATTGTCAAGTTTATATAAGGATGGGTCCAAGCAGCAACAATTCTATATTCCATAGGCTAGATTGTTCAAGTTTGTGATATGTTCCCATTACTTATTTGAGATTACTAGATTCATGGGCCTTGCCTTACTCTCTCAGATGAATTTTTATTTCTACACAACTGGCTTTGTATTCTTTTATTTGTTTGATAGAAGTTTATCCACTGAAGCACATAGGAGAGGAGAATCAACTAACACCTCTACTAGGGTTTTCTACCATGAATATTGCAATAAAAATTGAATGGCTTGTGTAAGAACTTATGAATTGCAAACTTTTTCTGAGTATAACATGATTTGCTTATAGCTTCTATAATGCACAATTCCAATATGATGCCTAGAACTAGATATGACAAGGGAGATTCACTATCTTATCGCCATCACCATCATCATGATTGTTGGCATAGGCTTGAGTTGGTATCCATTTCCTTGCAAATTCCACCTTGTTCTTCTTGTTGTTGTTCACCATCATTATTGTTATGTGTTTGAGTTTGTTTCTAGTCATTGTTGCCCAATCATAGATATATATGCATAGAGATCTAGCTCTGCCCATCATGAAAGTTCAAATAAAAAACATTAGTGTTTATGTTTGCTATCTGTTAATAAATGCTTTCTCATTTTATTTAAATTTATGATTTTACAAATATTGATTTTCTTTATTTGACTTGGATAGGTGTCAAGTATAGAGAAAAACAAGAAGGATAAATTATAGGGCATATTTGCAACATCAGTTGGAACATCCAAATTATCACTTAGAAGATAAAGAAGATCTCTAGTCCTCAAGCACACATGGCATCCATGCTCCAGTTCTCATGCATACATGGCACCCATGCTACACTTCCTAAGAGAAAAATAAGGATGAGGAGAAGAACATAAGGGCTATAAAAGCCCATACACATAGATGAAGAGAATGATGAAGGATCATCATAAAGAGAGAAGAAAGAAAAGTCTCTTGGCTTCTCTCTTTTGCTTTCCATATCTTGTTTCTTCTTTCCTTCTTCCTTCCCTTCTCTAGTTCCATACCACCATCTCATCATCTATATTCCTTTTCCTTTTTAATATTATTGTTGTTGTTGTTACATGCAACTCATTGCTTGATGCTAGTATTGTTACCTCCAATTGTTTGTTGTTACATGATTGTTTCTATTATTGCTATTAATCATTACTCGATGGTGTTGTCTACAAGCTATTGGTACCACTGGTTGCAGTTGCTATGTACCATCGCCATGGCAACTTACAACCATTAATGAATCTGCTAATTTCTCTCTTTTCTCTGCTTCCTGTTATTTTCTTTTTAATATCATGATCTTTCTTGATCATTTCATCTTCAATATTTTTGTTTGAAAATAGTTTAATATTTTTAAATTTAGCCATTCTATTTAAGTTATCAATTACATTTTCTCTACCACCTAAAGACTATTCATGGGCTAGTGATGCCCTAAGCAAGGTTCCCTAGGCAACAATGTTGTAAAATCAAGCAATTAAGCATGTTGTGTGCTAGTGTGCCTTTATGGCCTAAATTTTCACATCAACACCCTCGCTGGTGCTAGATAGAGGACCACCATTACAATTTCCCTCAACCAATATTCATTCCCCTATTATCTTGTCCTTAGTTTTGATTTCCTATCTTTTCTCCCTGCTTTAAACAAACAATCCAATTTTTTTTTTTTTTTTTTGAAAAGAAGGTTTCCTTTAACTTTGGTCAACAATTTCTTTAACTTTCAAAACTTCAACCTAATTTCAAAACCTCTTCAACATACTTTCCTTTCTTTCCATCCCTCTCTCAATGATGCTCATCAACATCTTCAAAATTTTGAGACACTCCTAGGCATCCACAACATAGTTTAACATGATGTATCTTTTAGGTATTTTATCACTACCTTCCTAGGCATAACCACTCAATGGTTTCTAACTCTTCCCAACTCATCAATCTCAACCTGGAATGATTTTAGATCATGTTTTCTTTCTTGATTTGACAAGTTCACTAGCCCTAGTATAGCTTCTAGTAATTTTACTAGCTTGCAAAAGCTTAGTGGAGAAATAATTAGAAACTACAATTTAACATTCCTTTAGCAATTATCGTATGTTCCTAGAGAAATGCAACCACAATCAGTAGGAATCTTAAACTTTTTCCTCTTGACCATTGATCCTTTCTTTGCATACACAATCAAATCTGATCCCAATATCATTAACTTACAAGGAGCCATGTACAAAGTAGTTGAACTTGAACAAATCACTCTTACAAACTCATTACAATCCTAATTTGAAACTCTTGGCTTAGGTACCCAAACCTCAATAATCCTGAATCCTTTTCAAAATAATCCTTCAATATCCAACTCTCTATTAAATATTCAAATTTTAAATAGTTATTCTTCTTTATTTTCTCAAAACCTTGGCCTAAATGATGATCAATCAAAGGCCTTAATTCAATCTATTATCAATCCTTCCTCCATATCCTTTATCCCTAACCCTAAGACTATACAAAACTTTAAATTACCTAAAGTTAAGGGTCAACCTCTAATGAACCAATTCTTAACCATCCTACAAAAGCTTTCTAATGAAGTGATTGATCTAAAACACGACAATTTTAAAACAAGAAATCAATATAATGAAGCAAATGAAAACTTAGGAGAAGTAGCTCTCAATGAATATTGTAGGTTACATAACATTAAAGAACATTATGAGAAGGTTTTCCCTTAATTCCAAGCCTTATATGGGGATGTCATACAATATTTACAAAACGACCCAAAGGGAAAAGCCTCGCTAATGGTTTTAGAAATCCCTAATGAAATCAAAAATGAACCAATAGCATCTTTTAAGCAAGTCATGATCAAAGAACCTACTCATGCAAATGCACAATTTAAGAAGATGAGTGTCATCATGAACAACTCTAGTAACCCAAAAGGAAATACATATTTCCCTCCTAGCAAACAAAACCACAATAATACATATCAACAATAAACACAACTTGGAACATCATTACAAATCCATAATCATTCCATCCAAAACCAACCTGACCCTAGAAGTGAGATGAAAACTTACAATCTTATAGAATATTTGAAAAGGGTTAAGACCAACATATCCATGTATGAACTTTTACAATTTAAGGAAGCAAAGGAAGCTATACATGGATTAATTAATGAATCTAGAGATAAAGTTAAGACAACTACAAATGAAAAATAAGTTCATTTCATAGATGGTGTTGGAATCCTTGACAGATGCATTCTTTACCAATAGGCCAAGAAGGACCAATCTCCTTTCCTAACCACTTTAGTCATTGATGAGTGGCGAGGTACCCCTACACTTAACCATACGAATACTAGCATTACACACGCGATCCGGTCAAGCTCCACAAACTAAGTGCCTACACGCCTTATGGAACACTTAAGGTTAATCATTCATTGTCTTCCTAGACTTACTTGTATTTGTCATGGTTGTATGGTTAAGTAAGTCTGAGGTATGTGATTTTTATGTCTTTTCTATTTTATCTCCTATGCTGATGAGGTGAAGGGTGAAGAGACTAATTAACTAACTTTAACTAACTAACTAAGCCTTAATTAACCTACATCAGTATCTGTTCCCACTTACCGTTCACACCCTAAACCAATGCAACCTTGGTTACCAAACGCTAGTTGTTGCTGGGATCACCAAGCATAACGCATGTGCTCGAAGAGGTCATATTGAATGCACTTAACTAGGAGAGAAGGGTTGAGAGAGATTTATGAACTAATAAAGCATTTAAATAATAAACAATAAATAATAGTAAATAAAATCCTATTTAGCCTATTCCATGCACTGCAAGGTTTATCCAAGAAGTTCATCTTTATTTCTGTACACAAACTTATGTTCAAGTACAATTTTTCTTGAATAAAGATCCGTTCACTTTGGAGTTCCTACTACAGGCACATGGAAATTATTCTATCTCTGGAAAGGTAAAACTGCCAAAGTTTCACTACGATTTAGGCCTAAACTTCCAAACAATGGAGAGTTGCCTCTTATTTATAAATTTGACGGCGCACTGCAATATCACGTACGCGATATCGTAGGGGAAGACGCAATATTGCAGGGGATGCGATATCACGGCGAATGCGATATCGCATCCCATCAGTCATACTAGGAAAGAATGTTCATAATTTTCTAATGGATTCATGAGCTATTGTAAATGTAATGCCTCTTTAGGTACGTAAAATGTTAGAAGCACAAATGATTTCCCAAACAAGAAGTGTTATCCAACTTAATGGATCCAACATTTATGTAGTAGGATCACTTAAAGATATCCAAATTCACCAAAAGCACTATCCTAATTTTTCATGTCACACAAAAATCTTAGTAGTTGATATGAACCCTATTTATGGCATGTTTCTTTCACATACATTTGGTGCCCAATTTGGAGGTTTCTTTAGATCTAATTTCTTAGATTCCTTCTTCTGATCAAAGGAGGATCTGAACATGTTATAAATCCTAGAGAACCTTTTCATCATTTTGTCATCTCAGGTCTTGACAAATCTCATCTTGCATTAACAAATCAAAGTGAGGACTTTATGGAAATCATTGATCTTAACTTTGGTAAATACAAGCTAGATAAAAATTTAGATGCAATGAATTACTCCTTACCTAACATAAACCCCTCTATTCATACTCATGCCATAGCCTATTACCAAACTTATAGGGAACTTTCTAAACTTCACATTGACACACTACCTTTTCACAAGCATGATGGAAAGACTTTTCTATTTGATAATCCCTAACCAATTGGTAAGGATAAGGATATTAATGAAATCCTCGCTATTCAATCCCTAGTTGATAATCCAATTTATGATGATGATAATGCTTATATTGATCAAAGAGCTTGCTTTTCAGATTTCAATAACTTGGACACATGGATACTTAGGATTGATGAAGCCTCATCAAAATGAGAATACAGTGCTAGAATTATGTTAATTCCACCTAGGAAAGCTTCAAAGCTTAAAGCCATTCATCTTTCAAAGCCCATGACAAACAACATGTCTAAATATGAAGCTTTAATTCATGGACTAAGGTATGTCATTTCCTCTGATCTTTCAAAGTTAAAGACTTACAGTGATTCCAAACTTATTGTAAATAAATGTAACAACATTTATGAAGATAAGTATCCTTTAATGAAAGCATAGAAGACCTATGAATTGGAATTATTCAAGGAATTTGATCTTATCATGTTAGAACATGTATGTAGAGATGAAAATCACATTCCTAATGCTTTATGACAAGCTACTTGTGCTCTTGATCTTCCATTTCCTAATGGAGCTTGGGATTCTAAAATCATCATGGAAAAGGTTGATTATTACTTCATCCCTGATAATGTGCTATCCTTACAAGTGTTTGATGATGACTATCAAATTACTCATTTTCTTACTAGTCAAAGGGAGGTTCGCAATTCAATTCTTAAAGCTTCACATACTTATTCAAATGACTCAATCCTTATCAATTAAGTTTCATCCAATGCAATTGCTAGGAAAGTTTAGATGGATAATTAAATTGAAGTTCTACAACACAAAGATCGTCAAGTATTAGTAGAAACCAAAATTGGTTTAATCAAAAAGAAAAATCAGGAATACCATATTCAAATAAGTAAACATTTACATTTTTATGAAAATGGTATGTTAATTACATTGCTACATAAATTCAATGATGTTTTAGCCTAGTTTTATGAAGGTTTAAAGGTTTATAATCCATTTATCATTAGCCAAATAATACTAGTTATGCTTGAAACTAAACCTTTTAGACAAAAATTAAGACCAATCAATCTTAAAATTAAACCTTTAATGAAAAAGGAGATTGATAAACTCTTGGAGTGTAAAATCATATATCCAGTGAGACATTCTAGTTGAGTGTCAAACTTAGTTCTTGTACGTAAGAAATTTGGAGAGATATGATTGTGCATTGACTTTAGAAATCTTAATGCATCTTGCATTAAAGATAATTATCGACTTCCACTTATGGAAGAGATACTTCAGGTAGAAAATGGTACATAAATGTACTCATTTTTAGATGGATACTCAAATTACAACCAAATTCTTGAGAATAAGAAAGATCAATATAAAATAGCCTTTATAACAAAATGGACAACATTTCAAGATACCAAGATGCCTTTTGGATTATTGAATGCAAGATCAACCTTTCAACATGTCATGAACAAAACTTTTGAAGGGATGATTAAGAAAAAGATAGTTATCTATTTAGATAACTTAATATTTTTCTCATGTGATAGAGGAACCCATCTTCAAGATCTTAAAAATATACTTTTGAGATGCAAAAAATATGATGTGATATTAAATGCTAAGAAATATATATTTGGTGTACAAGGTGAAAAATTCCTTGGTCACATATTAACAAAAGAAGGCATCTCTATTGACCCTAAATGTGTTAATGCCATTTTAGAAATTCCTTATCCCTTATCCAAAAAGGATTTAAGATCTTTCTTCGAAAAGATTAACTTTATTAGGAAATTTATTCCTATGTTTGCTAAACTAGTAAGACCTCTTAACACAATGCTAAAGAAAGATGAAAACATTACATGGATTGCTAAATGTAAAGATGCTTTCTTAGCTATAAAAGAAGCTATAATTGAAGCTCTAGTTTTAGTTGCTCCTTGGTGTGAAAATGATTTCTTTCTGTATGTGTTTGCAAGTGAGCATATAGTGGCTGCCATTTTAACTCAAGAGATAGCTAACCTTCAAGGCAAAAAATTCAGTAGAAGCTTCAATGCATTTCACCTTAAACATTTTTATAGTGGTGTTCCATATGGAAACATAGTAGATCAGTAATTTAATAAATTATAGTTATAAATATACATACATACATACATATATCCATATAGGCTACATTATATGTCATACATAGTTGAATAAAATGTATTTCATCTTATTGTCTTTATATCATATTTTATTGTGGTATCATGCACAACATATAGCTTTAGATCCATATCCATATAGGTACATGACTTAGAAGTAAATCTAATAGATGTTTTAATTCAAGACTTACTATTTTATTAAGGGTGCTATATAGATTATGGAAATTCTTGTATTTCTTTCTTTCTTCATTAACTAAATTTCAAAAATGAATTCCTTGAGGCTAAGTCATAAGGATCATATCTTATTAAGTTACCCATTTCCTATATGTTGTTTTATGGTGCTACCTTTGAAGTTGACTTGATGCCATTGCATTGTCCTTTGGGTTGCATTTGTTTAAAATGACATGTATAATTTTGAGTTATTTCCATAGTTTGATGATCCATCCAAAATTGTGATGTGATAACTCAATGTGAGAAATTTGCAATGTGCTAGAAAGAATTTGAGCTAGCATCCCACTATTGGAATGCAAAGTTCATTCTCTCTTATGCTCAACCATGATTCGTAGTGATTACTCTTTGAGTTCACAATAATGGCTCATAGCTAGAGTTCCTCCCTTTCATCAAATAAAATAATAATAATCATGATAATAATAATTGGTTTGGTTCTTTCAACTAAAACCACCAAGGATCTCATGATTATATTTGTTGATGTATGTATTGACGAGTTACAAGATAGTGCCTTAGTCTATTTATGTCCCTCAATAAAATCCTTAACCTTGAATTATAGCTTCTTTAGGTATATTTCTAAAGGTATGTAATGTTACATTTCATTTTATCTAAAATAGTCTTAATTATTATGTACTAATATAGATATTTATGATATAGTATATATTTGGTGTAATAAAAAAAATCAATGGAATGCTTGATGTTTTCTTAGGGCTTGATGTTGACACCAACATCGCCCATAAATGGGATCTTATCATAAACAATAATAAAACCTTAGTTTTAACTAGCTATTAACAATAATATCAAATTAAAAGTAGTGTTCCCGTAAACCTAAGATAACTACCACTATCAAATCACACTAGTGCTACTTCCATTATTGTTGTGATGCTTGCTGTTAATGCTTCCTTCATGATGTAGAACTTAGATTTTGCATGAAATTTTGGATATACAGAATATGTAACATACAAGAAGAGCCTTTCTAGATGTGGTCATCCTCCTACTACCATTGATATCTCCTCTTGTTACAAGGGAAAATAGGGCTTGCTAGAACACCTTTCTTGAGGGTGTTACCTTAAGGCATCATTGAGGACAAATGATGTAGGCTCTGCGGGGCCAATGGAATCCATGGCCATCACACCACATTTTTTTATAGCACAAACCTCACTCTCTTCTTCTACTTCATCATCATCATCTTCACTGTCTCTCTCTATATCTTTGCAGAAGAAGATCTCCAGCAAATGGAGAATGTTCTAGATTTACTTTGCTAATCAAGAATGTTAAGAATGAAAATTCTACAACCAATGACAAGGGCTTCTTTACTACAATGGAATAGATCAAACAATTATTAAAATAAAATAATACCTCCCTTAACCTATATGACCTTGTAATGAGTTTTGATGTGCATTGTAAAGCATAAGTCAAGATGTTGACCTACATTCTTATTAGCAAGGATAACCCCACTAGTGAAGAATCCATCCATGCAATGATGTACCACCTTCACCAAAGGAAGAAACAAGGTAAAAAATGCTAGTGTTTCATGATAGCAAAGTCAAGACCAATCCCCAAGATCGTGAGACAACCAAGGCTCTCCTCTTCATAATCATAAGGGTAGGATGGTACAAAGTGCATAGGATACATGTTGATAATGGAATCACAATGAACATAATATCTTATACCATCATAGAATGTCTAGGCCTAACTGATCATATGCAACATACATCAACAACCACTCTTAAATCTTCAATGGATCTTAGGTAGCTTTTAAATGCTTAATTTCTTTAGATTTTGTGGTAGGGGAATAATTCCCCATGATGGCTAATTTCGTGGTGGTGGAAAAGATACTAGGATTCAACCTTATCCTATGGAGGCCTTGGCTAGCTCAATTTTGAGCTATTTCCTCATTGATTCACTAAGAAATTCACTTATCTTATAAGGGAGATGAGATAATCATCCACAGTGACAATGTGATTCCCTTGACATCAACAATGTTGAAATCAAACAAGGGTCTGAAGTCTAGTTTCAGGAAGAAACTCCTACTATTAGCCACAAAGTTGAGAAGTCCAATAGAGCACAAGAGGCCAAACGAATGATGATGGGTCCATGGATGCACCATAAGAAGAGCTCCCCTTCAATGTTGTAAGTGAAGAAAATGGAAAATATAAAAGTGTGAAAAGTAGATCATACACATTTCCTAATTTATCAAAGATTAGAAAACATTTTCATAATTGATGTATCTTCCCTAATTTTCTCCCCCTTACACATATAAACATGTAGCATGTTTTGTCTATAACCTTTTTTAGCCTAGTTTACACATTACTTGTATGCACCATTTCGTTTACTTTTGTTTTACTTTTTTTTAACCTTTACTTTTCACATAGCCTAAGGTTTACTCTTGTTTACAATTTACTTTTTCAAGCCTTTTTATCTTGGAACTTAAACCATAAAAATATGATAAAAAGTTTAAAACTTAAAAAAAAACTTATACAAATTTTAAAACATACAATCGATAAAATTTTTCCTTCTTAAATCATACAACCCGTGATGGTCTAAAACTGCCAAAATGTGGGGCCCATCATGGCCTAAAACTAGCAAAGCATCATATGGCTTGCCATGGCCTAAAACTAGCAAACCTCTTATAACTATTACAACCTAGTTTACATTATGGCCATTTTACATACTAAACCAACATAGCCCTAGGACATGAATGAAAACATAAAATACATGAATAAAATGTAAAACATTAAAACATATAAATCAAATTAAAACTTAAAAATAAGAATAGTCTAAATGTCTGTCACATAGTATGACAAAAGTTTAAACAATACATGAACGATAAACTGTCCACCAATCAAATGGCTAACACTAGTCAATACATCATGACATCAACAATATCATCAAACATGAAAAATGAGATAACCATAGGAAATGATCAATTGATGGTACTAAGGGATTACTGGAGGGGGCTAAGGAGCATTTTTTTTCTTAATCATTGGGGCCACCAGTGTCGCATAGTACTTGTACCATAACAAAAACAAAAGTTTAACCAATAATCAACAAATTATGAAACCAAATTACAAACTACAAATTAAAAAAATTAAAATAAAATATGCTAAACAATAAGAAAACCTAGGAGGGCTCTAGCACAACATCCTTTGGTGGGAGGCTCTAAAGTCCAACCTCCAAATGATGGAGGATTTGTTCATTGAGCATGTGGCCCCAATCCACCTTGTTGAGATTGATACCTATTAAGATGTTGCTTTCATCAATATTAGTTAACATAAGTGGCTCCTACATAAACATCCTAATAGTCACCTCCCTAGAAGTCATAGAGACCTAAGAAGACAAGGAATCAACCACAGTTAGAGTGCCTTCAAAATAGTTTGAAGACATTCTTTGTGTGAATCCCTTGCATGAACAGCTCCAACTTATTCCATTAAATAGACTCCTTCTTTAACCATCTAAGATAGGCTTCATGTTCAACCTTGTATTTGTTGTTGTGGTCCTTCTATGCTCAACCTCATCAAGAACCTAGTCATAGTAGTCTCTCCACTCTATGGTCTTATATGCCAACAAGTTCATTTGGAGCTTCTACTCCATCATGTCTCAGGCAAGGTAGACCTTGCCATGGATGGTATTTCAGTAACACACCTGTTTGATCTCTTTAAATCACAAGGAACTCCTATTGGTCACTTGGGCCTCCACAAATTCCTTACAATCTTTAAGATCTCTATTCACCTTAACTAGCTTTTTGTTTTCTCTTTCCAATGCTACAACTCATTCCCATAGGAACTCATTGGAAAGGTTGAACTTCCCACAAAGTTTTGGTGCATGAAAATGCATAATCAATGGCACTTTCATACAACTTCTATGTAATATTTTCTACATTTAAGGGCAAGTTGGATAAGGCATTGATCTCAGTGTGGTGGTTAGGATCCCATCTAAGCTTAGGAATTAAAAACAACAAAAACACATGTAAAAATAATAAGTGATCAAATAACCAAGAAACAACAAATAACAAAATAACTAAAACAATACAACCATAAAACAAAAAAAAAGAGAACTAACTAAAAGTACAAGATAAACTAAGTTGTTACCAACCTCGCAAGTAACCTGTTGCAACTGATCAATAATCTCCTTAGCCATCCCCCGCATGAATTACCTTTTATCAGGAGTCTCAACCCATGGCTTCATACGAAACGTGGAGGTTGAGGTTGTGGGCTAAGAATCAACAGCTAAGGCAAGCATAACAATCAATAAATGATTAGGACCAAGCTTAAATTAAGACAACAAAAGAACTCAAACATATGAAACAAGAGGCATACATACCTAGAGCATCATCTAAGATGATGATAAGGGGTTCACCTACTTGTGAGGGATCAAATATAGAGTCAAATTCATCCAATGGGACATTAGATAATCCCTCCTCCTCATGGCATCCTAGGAGCTCCTCCTCTAAGCATTTTTGCTTTGCCTCCATTATTGTGGCTTGCACTACCACATCTTCTTGATTGCCTACAACAACAACAAGAGCAAAACATAATATAACTTAGCATATATTGCCTAAAAAATAGCAATATAGCCTTGTGACATATAATAATGCAAGAAACTAAAAATTAAGAAAAATTAAAACATACTTGTAACCACATCACATGCTTGGCCAAGTATAACCACAAACATCCTCTTAGAGGGTTGCTCCATCACTGGTGTTACCTCCTCAACCATGGGCCTCTTCAGTTTGGCTCTAGCTAAACCTTCAATTTTAGCCCACAATGTATTGGCCCTATCAACATTCCCACACTCAACCTAGGGCTCAATCCCCATGTATTAGTGGAAGCATAATGCCTGCCACTAAGTTCCTTAGTGGTAACAAATAGTGACTTCTTGACATCCTCTAACTGGTTCTAAGCTTGCATAGTGGGAGAAACAAGTTTTGCCCATGTCTTACAGAGTTTGGATGGATCTTGGCTTACTCATTTTCTATCCTTCACCACCAAGAACTCTACAAACCTCCTTAGATATGCCACAAAGAATGCATATCATTGTGAGGTTATCAAAAAGTTTTAGGATCTTACCACTTAGCCTAGAAGCTAAGTGGCCAGCCTAATTAAATTGAGAACCCTATGAGAGGATCTTCTTCATGGTTAATGTCTATTCAAACCCCATTATCTTGCCTTGCTATAACAACTTGGGAAACCCCTAAGAGCAAAACAAGGGATATGCCTCTCTAGCCTCTTCAACCTTAAAGTGGTTAAAAGATAATCTCTTGTGGCCATGACAAGTGTTTAACCTCTCCTCCACCTTGTCCCAATGGTCAACCTATTTGCTTGCTTTAGTGATAATCTTTAGGCCCCCATGACGAACATCAAAGAGGTCACTAAAAGTGGATTCATTGATGGCCAAGGTAACAAGCATACCATGAACCCAAATGATGAACTTCTTTACTCCTTTATCAAAGAAATTGATGATGTTCACCATCTTAGGGGTAGGGATAGTTGGGCTAGGGGCCATAAAGAGATCAAGCAAACTTGCATTGATGACGTTTTCTTGAATGATTCTAGGCACCCTACTAGCTAACCACTACTACGTCAAATCCACCTCATTGTACTTGAGGATGAGAGCCTCCTCAAAGTGTCCTGAAATGACCAATGTGACAATGAAGGAGGTGGTGGCCCCTATAATACAATAAGAGACCAATCAACTTAGGCATAGGCACATTGTGTAAAAACAAAATATAACAAGTATAACCAATTATAACAATCATAGCCAATAAAATTACTTAGACATTTAAAGCCTAAGTAACCTACAATCATACAACCATGAAAAAATTGACATAAAATAACAAAATATATTCTTATCTTTCTTACTAGAAGAGGGTTGCATGGGGGTCTCAATGGGTATGCAGGCAAGATTTGACTTGGCCCACTAACCATGTATTATCCCATTATCTACACATATTTGGTAAGCACTGGAATAACATGTGATGTACTTGTCCAAGTCCCCCCTAAGTTGATCCACCACTACAAGCCTCACTACGAGTATTTTGGTGAAAACCTCCAATGTTTTTTGGGCCAAGGATAGTAGTTGATTAATTTTAATGAAGAATCATTACAAAGACCAGGTTGGCCCACAAAAGGGGGTGAATGAGAAACATATCCAAGTAGCTAAGGTGAAAGTAAATAAGGCCCTCTAGCAACCCTAGCAAGGAAAAGAGGTGTGGAAACCTATCATTGATGAGATAGATGCCTACAACAAAATAGAGATCCTCATGAAGGAGTTGCGAATTGAAGAAATGGAAAAATATAAGGAACTAGCCAATCTCTAATACACAAATCTAACAATGTTGACTATCAAACATCTGTGGTCAGAACTTGACAAACAAGTGGCCAACTCATACTTGCTATATGAGGTTGAGTTCAAGCACCATAAGGAGATGAAGCAAAAGCTTGTGACAGCAAATGTTAAACTCAAAGTTCTTAAGGTAAGATTCACCAATTAATGATCAACTATTGAAAACTTGGCCAAAAGAATGGATGATTACCAGGAGCTACAAAGTGTAATCAGGACATTTGACATTAAGCGCAAATAATTCATTGTCTAGTTAATCAATGCTAAGGAGCTATTCCAAGCAATTCCTTGTCATTGGGATGTGCCCATTCCAACCCACATTAGCTAAGCTTTATGAACCATGCATGATCCCAGGAGTAAGAAGGTCAAGATGAAAGCATTGTTAGATGTTTTCCATCTTCTACTAGAAGTTATAGTAGTAGTAGGAAAATCACAACAACCTCAACCGTCACATGTGCCTAAAGCTAGAGAAGGTCCATCTAAGTCTTAGGAGACTCCACTACCTAGGACCATGTGATCTTTTCAATTGTCTTCTTTCCATCAAAGGACTTGTTATCCAATTTTTATTTAGTGTGCAATTTTGTATCATAAACATCACAAATTTGTAATTTTTTTGATCCATACACCTAGGTAGTTAATTTTATCATGATAGTTTTGTTGTGTCATATGCTAGTCAATAATCGCATACCTTTTCAATTTTGTAAACAACTTGAGGATGAGATTTCATTCAGTCATAGGAGTATGATGAGTCATGGATTGGTCGTGTTAATGAGGCTTCATCAACTGGGCCCCATCGACTAGGCCCCATCAATGCATTGACATGGCCCCTCATCAACTAGGCTACATCAACTAGGCCCCGTCGATGCATTGTTTGATGCATTGACATGGCCCCATCAATGTAGGGCATGTTCTTACCTATAAATATGTGCCAAACTGTCATGTTTTGGGAATATCTTTTTGGTCATAATTGTAGTGAAGCTCTTACAATTTTTACATTCGAAAGTTAGAATATTTTCCTAAGTGCCCAGAACAAGAGTCATTGAGTCTATAGATCTTTATTCAAGCACTATTATACCTGAGCACAATAGTGTATAAAGATGAGCTTCTCGATAAACCTTGTAGCATTCTAGATAGCTTAAATGTTTTATTCATGCATTTAATGTTTTTAGTTATGTATTCAATGCTCTTCAATAATTAAGTAATTAAGCAAGATCAGATAAATAGAGATTACGCAAAGACATAAGTACGACCACTTTGAGCATGTGTATGATGTTTGGTAATCCTAGCAACACTTAATACTTGGTAACCTAGCAATGTTATATGTGTTCAGGATGTGTGCAACAAGTGGGACCAGATACTTATGTTAGGACTAGTTGAATAATATTTAGTCAATTAGATTAAAGTAGACATTAAATCACTTTATTCTCAATCTTGTTTATTTCAAGCACTAAAATCATAAAATATAAAATGATAAATATCATGTGCCTCAATTACACTTAAATCATATCCTTGAGCTTCACAAGTGTAGTTGGGAAGACAATAAACATTCTCAATGCCCAATTTACTTCCTAGATAACTAGTGCACTAGAAAACTATAGAGTCCATGGAATTTAATTAGATCACGTGTGAATGCTTCATGATTTGTATGGTTGGGCATAGCAATACCTATCAGCACTCATCATTGGCACTATTGTTAGGGACTCTTTTTGTTTGAAACATGCACTATCTAGTATTAGTGAACATCATTAACATCATTGGAAAAACTCTAAGGTCAACATCATTCTTACATGCATTATAATCACATTAGCACACTGATATTTTATTTGTTTTACAAAATTTCTTATTCTCATAATTGTGATGATGCTAAACTGCTAGTCCCTCAAGAATGCAAGGTGGTATATACTCATCTAGATGAGTATGTGTCTGATTTCACCTTCATCCTACATCAAGATGAACAACTACAATGATGTAATATGGAAGACAACATTGTAATGCCTCCCAATCAATTTATGCCAATGATACCACTTCAAACTCTTAAAAAGTTAGGCATCCAAGATCTTCAAGAGGAGTACATTGTGCATGATTATGACTACCTGGACTACCATCCCACTGAAACACAACATCAGAGAGATCGATACCAAGAGAAGCATAATGAGTTTGTGGAGAGAAAATAATTCACTAGTCCCTTGTTCCTACTTAAAAAAGATGACAATGAGGACCCTTCTTCAAGGAGCTTCCAACATGAAAATTCTTCACCCCTCAACACTGGTGATGGGGATGTGGCCCTGAATCTTTAGACCACTATCAACAATCTAGGTGACGAGTCTAAAGGGCCCTAGATCTAGATCTAAGCTTAAAGGAAATAAAGAACTTTGTTAGAACAAGCACACTTTTGTTAAACTTTCTAACTTCTGCATGTCTTCTATTCTATTATTTCTTCTATATGAATGAATATGTACTGCTACAATTATATAGGCCTTGATCTTCCAAAATAGATTTGTAGAGATAAGTATGAATCTCGGAAATCATAGGGATGATCCTTATCATCATATTTAAGGATCTTCTTAATATGGGATGTCCTAAACATGGATTGGATAAGAATTACATAAATAGGATCTTATCTTATTTAAAATAGATTAATGGATGAGATCTATCTAATTCTATTATGAAACATCTAGTCATCATATTCCACAAACCCTCCCCGCATCCCCCACCCCCATGATGGTAAGAGGTTCCACTCCTAGAAAGTCTCAGAAAGACTCGAACTTTTCATGGCTCAGAATCTTTGTGAAGATGTCTACCATTTGTGCTTCAGTTGCACAATGTTCTATGTTGAGTATGTTATCTTGGATCAAGCTTCTAAGATGGTGATGCTTGATATCTATGTGCTTGGAACACCCATGATAAACAAGATTATGAGCTATTGCAATAACACTTGTACTATCATAGTATAAGCGAATGGGAGGTTTGAGTGTATATCCCATTTCAGTGCAAACGAAGTGGATCCATACAACTTGAGTAGCAACATTCGATGAAGCAATGTATTCTCCTTCAGCTGTTGAGAGGGTGATTATAGATTGCTTCTTCGATCCCCATGAGATAAGTGATGGACCAAAGAAGAAAAAAAACTAGAAGTTGATTTTCGATCTTCAAGGTCGCCTCCCCAGTCTACATCAATGTATCCCCATATCTTGAAATTTGTATGTCAATGAAATGTGATCCCAAAATCTATTGTAGTTCTCAGGTATTGAAATACCCATTTTGCAGCTTTCCAATGTGATTCATGTGGATCTTACATGAACTGAGAAAGGTAGTTTACAACATATTGGATATCTAGACGAGTATTGGAGAGATACATTAAACTACCAACCAAGGATCTGTATAGTGAAGGGTTGACAAATGGGGATTTGTCATCCTTGGTAAGTTGTGTATCAAGGGCAAGTGGTGTGTCTAAAGGATTACAATTAATCATGCCAACTTTCTCAATTAAGGATTGGGAAAATTTCATTTGGCATATGGAAATTGATTTTGTTCTTTGGGTAACTTGAAAACCCAAAAAATATGACATCTTCCCTAAATCAAACATTTCAAATTCCTTTTTCATAGCATTAAGAAAGTTATTTCCTAATGCAATTGTAGATGAAAAATAGATTAAATCACCTACATATAAATAAAAAAATATATAATTATCTCTAGACACCTTTTTCTATATTGTTGTTTGGGACTAAAGATTTATGAAGCCTTCTTACATGAAAAATGCATGAATACATGCATACCATGCACGTGGAGCTTGCTTGAGCTCGTATAATGCTTTATGAAGCTTGGAAACATGATTTTGTTTTCCTTCATCAATGAAGCTTGGTGGTTGTTCCACGTAAAATTCTTCATTAGGAACTCCATTGAGAAATGCAGAAGCCACATCCAGTTGATAAACCACATTGCCAGCTTGTGTAGCAATGGCAAGAAAGATTCTCACGGATTCCATCCGTGAAATAAGAGCAAAGTTATGGGCAAAGTCTCTGCCTTGTTGTTGGAGATAGCCTGTGGCAACTAAGCGACCTTTGAATTTTTCTATTTCATCATATTGATTTCTCTTAAGTTTAAATATCCATTTTAAACCAATAATAGGCTTACCAGACAGATGAGGAACTAGGCTTCAAGTGTTGTTTTTATTAATTTGATGTAGCTCTTTCTCCATGGCATTAATCCAACAGTTATCCTACACAACTTTGACGACTATGGATGGTTTCA
>MNCI01014538.1:57316-95051 GCA_015680685.1 Gnetum montanum
AGAGGTTTGTTATTGAAGAGGAAATGAAAGTTGATGATGGTGCTACACTACATTGGCTATTGAAATATTTTGATATTTATCCTGATGTGGAGTAGTGGTAGAAATAGTTTCAGGTGGGATTGATCCCAAAAAATGAGGAAAAAAATGATCAACTGTGGTACAATTCGGGTATTGAGGCCGAGATGAAAAACATTGTGTTTAGGCAACTAGGATCCTTGCATTGTTAGCTAGAAAATAATGGATTACGGGTGGCCAATTATCATGCATGAATATTTGGGCTTCATTTTGCTAAAAAATAACAGGGAATAAAGACATTGATGAAGATGACACAGTAAAAATAGGAAAAGTAATACTTGGATGACCATGCCAAGGTTGTGTATGATGTAGTAGTCATTCGTTTATTACTACCATGGATCCATGTCTAGAATTGGCACCAACAAGCACATTTTCATCAAAGTTGGCAACAGCAACAAGCACGTTTCTTCCCCCATGGCTACAGTTATTTCTGCAAGCAAAATAATCCAATGGAGGTATGCAACAAAGTGAATCAATGAATTGGTGTTGAACTGCTGGATGTGGGTCTATTTCTAGCTACATGAGTTAACGATAGCTAGATGTGGGCTTTCTCCAACACGTGGGTGTGGTGACAGGAGGTTCCTGCAGAGAATTTAACCCACCATTGCTAGAAAAATGTGACTTGATTTTTTAGGCCTACATGTTTTCTGGACAAGAAATATGATTTTGCTACCATCCAATGACCTAAGTAGGTTCCACATCAAGCATGTGTTTTTCACCTGTCATAGCAAACCAAAATTAGCAAATTTATTTTCAAGCCTATGGCTACCGCTATTCAAAGAAGAGTGTTGAGACCGCCCATGTGATAGTTGATAGGTTGGTAGATTATAGTTGTTCAACTAATCACATTGATGGCATGCACAAGATGTTGTTTTCTACCATTCCATCTCCAAGTTCAAACCTACGCTATTCACGTTGACCAAAAATCATATTTTACCTTTCACATGGTTGATTTTGTTGTCATACATTGTCATTAAAAATACTTTTGTATGGTTTTTGATTTGGCCTTAGTTCCATACATTGTCTTCCACATTGTTTAGCTTCAAATTCACTAAAATGGATATCACATGAATCAATTACCCTTTTATCTTTTTCATCATAAAATTTGTAGGCTTTGGTATTTTTGGCATAACCAAGAAAAATACAAGGCATAGCTTTCTCATCTAATTTTTTTCAGTTTTGTGCAAGGATTTGCACATAGCAAGGTGAACCAAAAATTTTCAAATGAGAGATATTGGGTGGATAACCATTCCATAATTCATATGGTGTTTTGTCTAGAATTGACCTTGATGGCACGCTATTTAAAATATAAATTGATGTTGCACAAGCTTCTACCCAAAACTTATTTCCTAAACTTGACATTTGGAGTAGACATCTTGCCATTTCAACCACTATTCTATTTTTTCTCTCAGTGATGCCATTTTGCTAACATGTAAACGATGTGGTAGTTTGATTAATAATCCCACTTTTCTTGTAAAATTCATCAAATTCAATTGATAGAAATTCACCACCACGATCTGTCCAAATTTTCTTAATTGAATTGCCACTTTGATTTTCTACTTCCACCTTGAATTCTTTAAAAAATCCCAATGTTTGATCCTTTAATTTCATAAAATACCCCCAAGTAAATCATGAAAAATCATCCACTATGATTAACATATATCAGTTTTTACCTAGGCTCAATGTTTGCATGGGACCACATAAATCCATATGAACTAGATCTAATTTTTCTTGAGATCAATGTTCTTTTCTAGGAAACAATAACCTTGTAATTTTTCCTAGTTGACATATGCCACAATCATGATTATCTAGTAAAGAAAATTTTGGCATACCTCTTACAATGTCTCCTTTTTGCATGTGGTCCATTGAGCCAAAGTTGACATGTCCTAACCAAGCATGCCATAACCATGCTATGTCTTCAGTGATAGTGAGATAATGAACATCCTTTTGCATCAGTAAATTGTACATCTAATTCTTGCTCATAGGGATAATGGCAATGCCTTTACCATCATCAACCCTAGAAATTTTACAAACATCTTTTTCAAATTCAACACAATACCAATTACAACATAATTGCCCCATACTTAATAAATTCTTTGAAAGATCTAGAATAAAATAGATCAGGGAAATAACATATTTGTTACCTTGAGTTGTTATGAAGGCAAGTGATCCAATCCTAGCAATGGTTAACTTCTTCCCATTACCAATGGTTACCTTTCCATAATATTTTTCCAAGCTTGAGAACAATTTCTTATTTCCTATCATGTGATTGCTACACCCACTATCAACATACCAAATGTTGTTGTTGTTGCTAGCATCTAGTACCTTTGTAGAGATCAAGAGTTGATCTTCCTCCTTTTCAATGTAAAATAATTTCTCACCTTTTATTGAACTTCATGTTCTACAATTTTTTCTTTTCCCTTTTTTTCATACTTCTTCCTTGACCAACATTCAAGAGTGTTGTGGGTGTTGGTACCATAGAAATCACAATGCTTACCTTCCTTTGATTGATTTGATCCTCTATGACCATGACCTCTAGATCTACCGCAACTACATCCACATCCTCTGAATGAGGATCCACTTGAGGATCTTTGGTGTTGATTTTGATTTTGATTTGATGTCCCCTAAAATTATGCTTGAAATGCATTTGCTATTCAATCCTCATGATTAGAAATTCTTTACTCGTATGTCCATAAGCTTCCTACAAGCTCAACCATGATCATCTTATCAAGATCTCTTGCTTCTTTAATAGCCATGACAATGGGATCATATCGTCTGGTTCCACTTTGAAGGATCTTTTCAATAAGACACCTTTCCTCAAGTGTTTCTCCACAAGATTCAAGTCCAGTTCAAACTTGTTGAAATCGGCTGATGTATTGATCAATATTTTCTAAATCTAGCATGCACAAAGATTCAAAATCTTTTCTTAAAACTTGTAACTTGACAACACAAACTTTTAATGATCCCTTGTATGCAATCTCCAATGCATCCCATGCAGCTTTGCTAGTTTGATGCATGACAATTTTGGGAAAGATTGTCAGATCTAACCCAGATTGAATGATGAATAATGCTTTTGCATCTTTCTTATGAAGCTCCTTAAATTCATTCTTTTCATCTTCCTTTAAGGCTTGAAATGTTGCTTGATCAACATCTTGGAATCCATTTTTAACAAGATCCCAAAGATCTTGTGAGATTAAAAATGTCTTCATCTTGATTGTCCAATATTCATAATTCTCTTTGTTGAAGACAGGAACTTGGAGAGACATGGATCTGTGATTTTGGGCCATCTTGGAGATATCTATTGTTAATAATTTGAGCTAACCTACTCTAATACCAAATGAAGAGTCTAAAGGACCCTAGATTTGGAGCTAAGCTTCAAGGAAATAAAGAACTTTGTTAAAACAAGCATACTTTTTTAAACTTTCTAAATTCTATATGTCTTCTATTCTATTATTTCTTTTATATGAATGAATATGTACTACTACAATTATATAGGCCTTGATCTCCCAAAAATAGATTTGGAGAGATAAGTATGAATCTCGAAAATCATGGGGATGATCCTTATCATCATATATAAGGATCTTCATTATATGGGATTTCCTAAGCATAGATTGGATAAGAATTACATGAATAGGATCTCATCTTATTTAAAATAGATTAGTAGATGAGATCTATCTAATTCTATTGTGGAACATCTAGTCATCATATTCCACAATGAGATTATGAAGGGAAAATAATTCACCAATCCCTTGTTCCTACTTAAACAAGATGACAATGAGGACCCTCCTTTTGGGAGCTCTCAACATGAAAATTCTCCACCCCTCATTACTAGTGATGGGGGTGTGGCCCTGAATCTTTGGACCACTATCAACAATCTAGGTTCAAATCAAGATGGCAATCAAGGCAAGGGCTTAGACAAGCATCAAGATGATAAGCAAACTAATGAACATGATCGTGATGACTAAAGGGGAGTTAGTAGATACCATGGTGGTGGTAGTCATCCTTCCTCTTTGCCCTCTTCATCTGCATCTTCTTCTTCCTCTTCTAGTTCTAAAAAATGCCACAAAAGGAACAACCATGATTGAGATGAACAGTGAGACAATGATACTGATCGCTAGGCCCACAATGAATGAAGTGGTAGTAGAGACCATCATCAGGGTGGTCATCGACACAATGATGATGATCAAACTTTTTTAGCAACTCGAATCATGCTTAACATTGTAGAGGTAGTCAAGATCTCAACCAAGCATGTGAGAGATAGTCAAGTCAAGCACTTAGACATGAACAATATCCCAAGATTTGAGGGGGGATATAACTTTGTCCACAAAATCATCTACGAGCCTTTCATAATACTTGTGTCTTACAAAATATGGGAAATGATTAGTAGATATTGAAGCTATTCCCCAAGAAACTTATCAAAGAGGTAGAAAGTTAGTACTAGTCCTTGAAACTAGAATCCATTCGTAGATGGAGTATTATGCTAGAACTATTTAATGACAAATACCAGACATACTCTAGAGTGTCTAATTTGAGAAGGAAAATCCAATGTTGGAAATAGAAAACACATGAACCCTTGGATGCTACCATGGACAGATATTATTCTCTCTTACATTGATGCACTAGCCATGGTTATTGTCAAAGGAAACAACTCTGCCACATCATAGATGGGCTTAGAGTAGAAACCAAAAGAACTCTTGAGGTTTATGCCCAAGGGACACTATCCGAACTGAGAGCTCATTAGATCCAAAGGCTAATAGACTAGGTAGCAAAAGAAGGAAGTGAGTTGCAAAAGAGGAAAAGTGTAGAAGAATATAATAGAGACCCTTCCATCAGGAAAAGGAAGGTCCAATTTTATGATAAGGAGGGGTCACCACTCGATGAGGTGGTGAACAAGAAAACCTTATCCATCCAAAAATTTGTTTTTGATATTTTTGAAAAGGCTGATAAACTATGGGATACTTTGAATGAAAAATTCTAAACTATTATGAAGATTGCTAAAGAATCCAAAGAGTGGAATAATGATTGTGATTGCAGGAGGTGGAAAGAAGCTGAAAGGACAAAGCTGCTATAGTAGAAGAAGTTGTGAAGACAAACTTCAATGATGATGTTGGATGTGACATTTGCTAATATGAACATCCTAAGGGATTTTTCCATGTGGTGTCACACTTACAAGAGTCTAGGATGTACATGTTAAATCCTCAACTAGCAAGAAGGCAAGCACCAAGACAATTACCTTATCCTCAAGGAAATCCAAGATAGTTTCTTTAGAAGCAAAAAGTTTACTATCCAAGTGGATATCCACCACAACCATATGAGTATTAACAATAATGGTAGCAATGATAGTTGTGGGGGATACCACCACTAAGACAACAATACCCTTACAGGCAACTAGATCCATACGGGTACTATGTTTAGCAACCCATTTCTCCATGTGGCTTTGCCAACCATGCCTCATTCCAACATTACTATTATCCTCTAGAGCACCATCAAACTCATTCACCATCTACTCAAGGAAAGCCCTCATATCCATACCACCCTCCTCATTCATCTATACACATCCCTCATCCCTCAACCCAGTTACCTCCTGCTCCATCTATGCAAGGCAAAATTCCCCCACAGTTGCAGCAACGAAATGCTACGAGGGTTATAAATTTACAACCAGCCTTCTAGCTAAGTGCTTTGGATAATAGATCCAAGAAATGACTATTTTTCTAACCTAATAGTCCTCCAAAATTTTCACAACCTAATGTGGCTAGTCACCCTATATCTCTAGCACCCTCATCCTCTGCACCAAACACATTCATGAGTACTTCAAACCAAATGCTACCTTTGATCCACACTATGGTGTTAACTCATGTTGTCTCTGATAGGATCAAGGTCAAAAACCTTTCCATGAAGAGATTTAACCTAGGAAGTCCTCTTATTTACTTATAGATTGTTGGACATGAGCCATGCAGGGCTCTTCTTAATTCCAGTTCTGGTGTCAATCTCATCCCCCATGACGTGTACAAGGCCTAGAACCTACCACATCACAAGAAGAGAAATACCTATTTGGAATTGGTAGACTAATCAATCACTATCCCTTTAGGCTTAATGGAGGACATTGTGACTACAATTTTCGAGTGGTCCTATCCTACCAATTTTCTAGTGATCAAAATAGACAACTACAAAGGTGACTTTCCCATCATTATGGAACATGCATGGTTAAGCATTGTTGATGCAAGAATGGGCATCCAGGGCCTCTCCTTGGAAAACTCCAAGGAGAATTAATTTGAACAACTTGAGTAGAAGTGAGTTCCATGCATCACATATAGCGATAATGGGTGCAATTATGTGCAGAAAGTCTAGTCCATTAAAAGTGCATTCATTAAAGCATGCAATCAGTGTGCACATGAAACTAATATCCAAAGGTGCTTATACATAGCAATCACAAAATAGGAGAGTACCCAATGGCTAATAGCTAACTCTAATAATAGCACACAAGCATGGAACCTACTGAGAGCCTAACATGTGCTTCTGTTGAGGGCATGGCTAAACTTGAGAAGTTCATCACTAACTCATTGATGATGAAGTTGATGATAACTATCAAGAAGAGGTGGTAATCCCTAATAATTTCAAGCTAAAGCTCCTAGAGTTAAAAACTCTACCAGCCAACATGGATTATGCATTTTTAAAAAATGACAAGCCATATATAATCAATGCAAATCTTTCTCTTGAACAAAAAGACAAGCTTTTGAAGGTGGTCAACAAGTGGCCAATAGCCTTTACTTGGTCATATCTTGAATTGATTGAAATTGATCCAAGGATATGCTAGCATCATATCTACACTGACTCAGCCATGAAGCTAAGAAGGTAGGTACAAAGATGATTGAATCCCAAGCTAAAGCAAATCATCAAAGAGCAAATAGAACAACTCCTCAAGGTAGGGCTTATCTATTCCATTGTGGATATTGAGTGGGTTAGCCCACTCATAATTGTACCAAAGAAAGGTGATAAGTGGTGGGCTTGCATCAACTTTAGGCTATTGAATGTGGTAGCATTTAAATATCATTTTTCATTTCCATTTGTGGACCAAGTGTTGGACATCATATCTAGGCATTGCTATTATAGCTTTTTGGATAGTTATAACCAAATCCAGATTACATTAGAAGATTAGGCCAAAATAACATTCATGAGTCCCTACGGGACTTTTGCATATTGCAAGATGTCGTTTCTTCTATGCAATGTCCCAACAACATTTCAATGCATGGTTCTTAGTATTTTTCAACAATAGATTGGTATCAAGATAGAAGTATTTATGAATGACTTCTCTACCTATGGGGCTACATTTGAGTAAGCCCTTAATCACCTTGAGCAGGTACTAAAAAGATGTGTTGAAACAAATAATAGGGTCAATTGGTAGAAAATCCATTTAAGTATCCAAGAGGGCATAGTACTGAGGCACAAAATTACTTAGGCAAGGATTCAGGTAGACCCTGAAAAGACAAGGATCATCCAAGGAATCACACATCAACCAAAGATAGTCAAAGACATCCAATCATTCCCTAGACACATTGGCTACTACTGGTAGTTTATAGAGAATTTCTCTAATATTGCAAAACTATTGGTCGAGTTTACAAAGAAAGATGCTCCACTCATCTAGACTAAGGAGTGAACATGCATTCCAATAGCTAAAGGAAAAATTCATAAATACTACAATTCTATGAGAACCAAACTTGTCCAGACTATTTCATATAATGATAGATGCATCTAATTATGCCTTGGAATTCATGCTTATATAGTTGGATGATAAGAAATGTCCATATTACATTCACCATGTAAGCTGAAGCATTATGGGTGCATAGTTGAATTACACCACAACTGACAAAGAACTAATGATAGTGATGTATGCTCTCAAAACTTTTAGGTACTATGTGCTTGGCTATAAAGTGTTTGTGCACACAAATCATAGTTCCATCTACTTCCTAATGAATAAGCCAATGATAAGCCCCTATATCATACAGTGGCTTGTGATCTTGTAGGAATTCGATCTCACAATGGTAGATTGAAAAGGAACTGAGAGTGTGGTTGTTTTCCATCTCTCTTGGTTAAAATGGAATGATAAAGAGGAGGAGATTCCACTCTCTAATTAATTTTCAAATGAACTCCTCTTTATAAGAGTGATAAATGATCGTGTTTCGACAAAATCAAATAGTATGATGGCATCCTCACTTACCTTCTCACTTAGGAGATGCCATAAGATCTCAACTTTAGGAAGAAACAACAGTTTCTTCATTGGGCTAAGTGCTTCATGGAAATCAATGGACACCTTTACAGGGTATGTGTTGATGGCTTGGTTCATTGGTATGTCCCTGATGTGGACTAATTGTGCATTCTCCAGGATGCTCATGAAGGCCCTTGAAAAGGACACTATGCAGGGAGATGCATAGTCATAAAAATCCTAATAGAAAGATACTATTGGTCTATAATCTTCAAGGATGCCCACCAGTTTATCTAATCCTATGAACACTATTAACAAGATGATGGGATGACTACTCGAATGGAGAATCCTCAATAGTGGATTCAACCACTAGAGCCCTTTAATATATGGGGCATAGACTTCATGGGTTCCATCACACTCATGTCTAATGAAAAGGCATACATCATCATGGTAGTCCACTACTACACTAAATGGGTAGAAGCAGTAGTTGTCACTAACTTTACATCATCCACTATTGCTCAATTTTTAAAACACACATTGTAAACAATTTTTATGTTCCACGTGCACTAATTTTTGACAATGGAACCCATTTTATAGGTGCCTCCTTTTGGAAGTTAATGCAACACTTGGGGGTTGAACATAAATTAACAATACCCTATCACCCACAAGCCAATGGTCAAGTAGAAGTCATCAATAGGGAGATCACAAAGATCCTAACAAGAACTATAAGCAAATATAGGAGAGACTGGGGCATAAAACTCAATGATGCTCTCTAGGCCTACCACTCAATGTGAAAAGTCCCTATAGGCTACTCTCCCTATGAGCTGGTGTACGGAAAACTTCCAACACTTCTAGTCCAATTTGAGCTTCGTATACTTTCAATAGCCTATGACTTGGACCTTGACTTGAGCCTAGCACAAAGAGAAAGATTGATCAACCTAAATGTGCTAGATGAAAACTAATTAGTAGCCCTATCTTTAAATGAAGTGCACAAGGCATACAATAAGAAACATCATGATCTCAAAATACGTAGAGTAAAATTTCAACCTAGAGATAAGGTTCTCTACTAGAACCCCATACATGTACCTCTAAAAATAAAGTTTCAAACATTGTGGGAGGAACCTTATATAATTGATGAAACCTTTTCTTCTAGGGCTATGTTAATCTACAAACCTAAGAGCCTAAACAAAAAGTAGTTGGTCAACATCCAACAAGTGAAACCTTTCCTTGGGCCAAAGCAAGCTAGTGCAACTAATATCTCATTAGATGAACAACCATGCTCTATATTCTACATTTCCTCCTTTCAACTCAATGGTGGGGGAGATGGCCAACAATGCTAACCATGCACATGGTTCCAATTTTTCACTTTTTTATTTTGCACATTTTTGTTTTACAACATCATTAGTATGTTTTATCTTTCTTAAATATTTTATACTTTTGAATATATTTTACTTTATTTTGATGTGACTTTTCATTATTTTTGGTAATAAAAGTGCTCTATTACCACAAGACACAATGCCAATGTTTCTATTTACTAATGGTGGTTTGTGCTTAATATTTTGATTGCTAATGTCTGGTTTCTATTTTTGAATTCTAATGTTTAACGACTAAGACATGGTTTATTTGTCATGGAATAGGTAGCGAGTCCACATCATCCACCCATCCACAAACTCTATGGTTTTCCTTGTTTTAGGAATATGCAATCCCTTTTCATTAATAAAACTATAAATAAACTTGTGACCTTGGTAGTCTCTGAACTTGTGAAGGATTCAAAGGTTTGAAAAGGATGTGACTTCAAGGGGATTCAATACTCTTTGTTCCTTTCTACTTACTTGTTCACTTGTGTGTTTTCATGGATTTCTTATCATTCCACATTGTCCAATGCTAGAAGTTAACATAAGTCTTTGCATGATGTGGTTCCCATTGAAAAAAATAAAACAAAAAATAAAACAAGATGGAAATTCGAAGCACACCCCTTAGATAGAATAATGGGCTACAAGCACTAGTTATGGGACTAGAAAGACATGTTACCCATGCTTGAAGGTCCCCTCTAACTAAGGCCCTTTTTTACTTCCTACTTCCTCCTAAATAAGGAGCAATGTTTAATTTATGGTGCATTCTTGTGTTTTGAGGAGTGAACTAGTCTTAGACTAGTGATGCAAAGTCATTGAAAGTGGTTGGTTTTGGTCTAGACTGAGGTTGGACTTTATTAGGTCATTTAAACATAATTTCCATAAGGGACTTCATGTGACCATGATTTGGGACTCCATTCCATCCTCTCAATCATCCACTTATGTTGTCCATCACTCACCTCACTATCGACTTCCATGTTATGCTCGATATCTTAGTTTGATGTGTTGGAATTCTTGGATAGATTCTTCCAAGTTGGCCCTTAACTTCTCATAACCATTAATTGATTATGAGGCCCACAGACTCCTTAGTTGAGGTTATGTAATGGCAGAAAGGGCATATGCCTACTATGGGGAGGACCCACTTGCATATCTCTTGGTTTGGATAGTTAAGCTCTTTACCTTAGACATTGTTGCAATCATATCTTTCATGTGCCCCATTGTGCATCCAACTCTGTGTTCCTTAAAGTTTTAATAAAATTATATTCTACAACCATTTTCTCAATTTTCTAAATTTTTTGAACTCCAACATCCTCTTCTACTATTTTCATTATGTTCATGGCTTTTTGGGCTTCCATTTGACCCCCATTTCACTCAAAAACATCTTGTATTTTCCAAGTTTTCAAAAATTCAATGGTGATCAACAACTGCGTCGATTAGGCCTAGTCGATGCAGTCATGGGGCCTCATCAACAAGGTCCCATTGACATAACTCAAAAAATTTATAAATACTACCAAAAATTTTGAAATTTTTATCATTTTCTTCACAACAAGAAAGGAGTTTTTTTTTTTCAAAAACCAAAACCTTCCAAAGCCCATAACTTTCAAATCATTTGTCCAAATCACTCTATTATTCAATCCTATAGCTACCGATGGTAAGCTCTTAGTTGTGGGGGGCCGCAAACCTTAAGGTTTCTAATGAAAATCTCACCCCCCCCCCCCCCAGGGTTAATGAATACATTAATATTAAACCATCAATTTTTGAGAGTTTAACCCTTTCAACAACCTCTAGTATGACTATAATCACTTATTAACATCAAAATACAAATAAACTAATGATTAAAATTGATCAAATCATCCATAATCACAACTTAGTCAAGTGTAACTTTCCTAATGAGATAAGGTATCCCAGTTGTTTCACATTACACAATAACTACTAACCCATGGTCATGTTAGGATTATAGATGACACCAAGACCAAAATGACCACAGGAAGGAGGACCATCTCAACAAAGGGAGAAATGACCCAATGCTAGAAGGGGCTAGCAAGAACAAGCCCAAGAACAAGAAGAAGAAACCCATGCAACATGACCTCTTTGAGAATAGTCCAAAGTAAAATCTATTCGATAGATTCACAAGGAAGAGGCTACAACAAAACAATCATAGCAAGGAGAGGCACTAGGGCTTGTACCAAGACTTGAGGTCATATTGACACAAGCCTACCTCAACACAATTAGGCCCTATGATGTCCAATGGTTAATTCTCCAAGAACTAAACTTCAGGCCATTCTTAGAGAATGCTCCAATGGAGGTAAATATAAAGTTGTAAATCTCTCTAATGTGGCTAATCATGACTTCCAATGGGAAGTGGTACATGGAAGAGACGTGTCTCTTCTAGAATAATATAAAAGTAGCTTCCACTATGAAGATCAGGGACATTCAAGTGTTCTACTTAGCTGAAGCCATCATGTAGGCTCTTGAGTTGCCTGATTCTGGAACATAACTAGCAAAACTTTCTATGCAAGCTAATCTAGAGGTAAAAAAGAAGTGAACCTAGTGGTGTTACAAGCTTATCTGTAAGGAGTTTGGTGTGGTCACACAATTGGAGTGCATATACTTCAAGATAGCAGTCTATCACCTTAATCTAATGATGAGGCCTAGTAAGGTGACTGCCTTCTCTGCCTAGGCATGTGCCTCTCTAAGCAGGAAATTTTTGGCAAACCTTCCACAATTAATCTATCTAGAGATAAAAAAGTGTGTTAAAGAGAATGAACATGGAAGGAAAATACTGCCCTTCCAATGCCTTATCAGAAAACATTGCTGAAGGGCAAGGATAGTCTACTATGCTAACAACATAATTAGACATACTCCCATTGCCTCTTAGTATGAAATGATGAAGGATAATATGTCTGTCATGTCTAAAGAAGATGAATAGAAACCACCACCTCCACCACCTACTCAAGAAATAGTGGTAAAAGCCTATGCTACTATTGAGCACTTGTGTAAAATCTAAGAGAAACTCCTAAAACAAAGAAGATGAATAGAAACCACCACCTCCACCACCAACTCAAGAAATAGTGGTAAAAGCCTATGCTACTATTGAGCACTTGTGTAAAATCTAAGAGAAACTCCTACAACAATAGGAATAGCAAGTGGAAATGAGTGGTGGGGCTCCATCTATATATCGACCTACAATGAGTCACCTCAATGAACTAGCTCAAATAATTAGTCAAATGGAGGGAGGTGGACCAATATTTTCAACCTAACAAATGTAGTTTCCTACAAGGTCAAATCTTAGTCCCTAAGAGGTGATGATGTCTCTCTCTCAACACCATTTATTCCTAGAAATCTTTGGGACCTTTTTGGTGTGCTTGGAGGAGGGCCAAGGGACAACTGTACTGGTGATGTAACACCAAGGATAGGAGATAGCTATAGAAGTGGTTGCTGGTAGAATTTCTGAGGCATTTAATGCATGTATGACATATATACTAGATATCTATACACTTAGAGATGTGCAGACATTTGCAGGAACTTTTAGTAGAAAATTGAGTGTAGCCCAGCATGAAGAGTTACTGGACCAACTGGTGGGGACTAGAAAATCAATTTCAAACATCTTTGATATTTTGGATAACATTACTACAACCCAGTCAGAGCTACTTGAAGCAAAGGGAAAATGTATCATCCTAGGAGGACAACTAGAAATGGCTTAAGTACAAAACCAATGCTTGGTTGTAGAGGTTGCCAAATTGCCTACTCATTTTGCTGATCCTGCACTCCTCAACCCTATAATATTAAGAGATAAAGCTTTTCAATAGCTTCAGGAGTGATTAAAACAAGTTAAGGAGGGAATGGTGATGATCATCTTTAACCAGTACATAGATGAAGCAAAAACCTATTTAGTTCAAAAGGACTTGGTTCAGACACACCAAGGAAATGAAACATTGACTACAAAAAACCATCACCTATGAAATACTGATGCAAAAAAATAATAGATGTAAGAATTAAGGAGATTGGTGGTAGAGAATCGTAATCTCTCTATGGAGGAAGTCCATGCATTACACTAGAAATCTTCCATTGAAATTGCCACTTGGAAAAATAAGGCTCTCAAATTTAAGAAAGTCAAGAATCATTATAGAGACCAAGTTGGCCTACAGAAGGAGGTGAATGAGAAACATATCCAAGTGACTAACATAAAAGTAAATAAGGCCCTCTAATAACTCCAAAAAGGAAAAAGAGGTGTGGTAGCCTATCATTGATGGGATAGATGTCTATAACAAAGTGTAGATCCACATGAAGGAGTTACAAATCAAAGAAATGACAGAATATATGGAACTAGCCAATCTCTGATATGTAAATTTGGCAATTCTAACTACCAAACAACTATGGTCAGAACTTGAAAAGTAAGTGGCCAACTCATACTTAACTATACGAGGCTAAGTTCAAGCACCACAGCGACATGAAGCAAAAGCTTGTGATGGCAAATTTTGAACTTGAAGTTCTCAAGGTAAGATTCACTGATCAATGATCAACTACTAAGAACCTAACTAAAAAAATGAATGATTATCAAGAGCTAGAAAATGTAATTAGGACATTTGACGTCGAGCATAAAAAATTTGCCACTTGATTCATCAATTCTAAGGAGTTGTTCCCAGCAATTCCCTATCCTTAGGATGTGCCTATTCTAGCCCACATTAATGAAGTTGTGTGGATTGTGCATGATCCCAAGAGTAAGGAGGTGAAGATGAAAGCATTGTAGGATGTTTTTCATCTTCTACTAGACTTTTCAATAGCAATAGGATAACCACAACAACCTCAACTACCACATGTGCTTGAAGTTGGAGAATGTCTATCTAAGCCTCAGGAGCGTCAACTACTTGGGACCATGTGATCTTTTCAATTATCTTCACACAATCAAAGGACTTGTTGTCTAATTTTTATTTGGTGTTTAATTTTATGTCATGAACACCATAAATTTGTAATTTTGTTAATCCGTACACCCAGGCACTTAATTCTATCATGATAGTTTTGTTGTGTCATGTGCTAGCTAATAATCCCATACCTTCCTAATTTTGTAAAGAACTCGAGGATGAGTTTTCATTTAGTCATGGGGGTATGATGAGTCACAAATTGGCTGCATAAATGAGGCCTCATCAATTGGGCCCCATTGACTAGTGTGTGTCAACCAAGCCCCATCGATGCATTGTTTGATGCATACATGTGGCCCCATCAACATAGGGCCTATTCTTGCCTATAAATATGTGCTAATCTACTGTGTTTTGGGGATATCATTTTGGTCATAATTGTAGTGAAGCTCTTTTGTTTTTACATTTAAAAGTTAGAATATTTTCCTGAGTGCCCATAACAGGTGTCATTGAGTGTATAGATCTTTATTCGAGCACTATTGTACGTGAGCACAGTAGTGTGTGTAGCAATAAAGATGAGCTTCTTGATAAACCTTGTAACATTCTAAATAGCTTAAATTTTTTATTGATGCATTTAATGTTTTCAATTATTTATTCAATGTTCTTTAGTAATTAATCTAATTAAGTAATTAAGCGAGATAAACTAAATAGCAATTAAGTAAACACACAAGTATGACCACTTCGAGTATGCGTATGATGTCTGGTAATCCTAGCAATGCTTAACGCTTGGTAACCTAGCAATGTTATATGTGTTCAAGATTTGTACAAAAAGTGGGATTGGATACTTAGGGCTAGTTTACTTCCTAGAGAACTAGTGGACTGGAAAACTATAAAGTCTCAAAAACTATAAACTAGGGTACCAACAATACTTAGGGCTTCGTGATTCATATGGTTGGGTGTAGGGGTACCTCTCACCACTCATTAGTAGGGTAGGGATGCTTTAAACCCAAATCATATAGAATTCTTTTTCTATCAAACTTACTAAAATATCTAACTCCTTCTCCATCAAATAATTCATTTTGCGCAATTTATTCTTCACTAGTGAACCTTACTTCAAATTCTTTGACTACTCTTATGACATCGATAAATTTGGCATCATTAATGCTTATTTGAGCCATAAGTAAGCATATCTCATTGTTAGTTTTCTAATGAACACTATCATCCCCAAATTCAAAAATAGCAAAAATCATACCAAAATTAACTCCTTCTTATTCTTTGACCTTAGGATGATTCTTGATCCCTTTGGCCACTTCACATTCTCTCCATGGACTTCATTTCATAGTGGATGAAGCCATTCTTGATTATTATACTCATTCCAAAACTTATGTAGCTTCTCCCTTATATTACACATTGAAATGGAACATCATCTAAGATCTTCAATTTTAATGTTGGGATATCCCACAAATTTTGCAAGAATGCTAAATCATCAAGACTCTACGCATTTGGATCATTAAACCTACATAATAATCTTTGAGTCAATTCTTTTAGGTGACAAAAGTGTAACTTTGCTTAACTCATAAACTAATAACTCACCTCTTCACCAAAATTCTAAGAGTTTGATGGGTTGTACATTGCTCTAGAAGTGTGAATTTTCAATAGAAATGTACTATCAATACTGAACTACTGATACTCTTTATGTTTCCATAGCTTTTTCAAACGTTTCCTATAAACCAAGATGTCCTTAAATAACTCTTCAATATCTAATCTTAGCTGAAAGATTATCTCTATAAAATTATCATAGAATCTTGGTAAGATTACATCCAAAGTAGATAGAACTAATTTTTCATTTATCCTAATCCGTATCACCATATGAAAATGGGTTATGCAAAACTTTAAAAATTCTATAGCTCCCCTTTGTGCCCATAACCATAGTGGCATAAGTGTGTTATCATCAAAGAGTGATTTTCTAATGATTGAACCATATTTACTATGCTTATTTTCCAAGATGCTCCTCTCATTCACTATGAAGAAGTACACAAGCTTAATCACAAGGACCTTAGATGCTACTACATCCCTAAAATATATAACCAATATTTTTAGCATTGAAGATATAGTTTCATGTTAAAACCTTAGCTTAACATTAAAATATCTTTAGGCTATGTTAGTCTCATGTTAAACTTTTTCGAGTTTTCTCCATGATGCATCGAGGCATAGTCCTAACTTCAACATTCTATGTTAAAATGCAACTTTGATGTAGGATGTCATCTTACACTATTAGCATTTAGATGTTTGGAAAAAACATCTATGCATTAAAGATCTTTTATTCTTTTTGCATGATACATAGACTTAGTGATTAAGCTTTGATACTTTGGTGTAGGAACACCTCTTCCAATCCCCTTGTTCTACCTTACATGCTATGTGTCTTCTTGTGTGAATCTTGTTAATGATGACTCCTAGATGTTTTGGGTTCATTTTGATGAGTTTAAGAGGTTCCAAGATCTATGGGGACTTGTTGAGAGGCATCCAGAGTTTCTAGACATCAAAATGAGCATTTTTGTGTTTAGCACCTATAGGTGAAACGTCTTAACTAAACTTGAGATGTATCAAATTAGACATCTCCATTATGCATAAGATGTCTTGGACCCAGAAGAGACGTCTCAGAAAATCAGCACATGTCCTAGCCAAGAGCAAGTTTTTCATAAGAGATATCTTGACAAGGTCAAAGATGACCTAGAAAAATGGAAAAAGTTCTAAAAATGCCCATTCCAATTTAGAAAACAACCAAAGAAAGATGGACATAGTTGAGGAGAAGGTGAAAAGACTTGGGAAACATCTAAAGAACCTCAATTTTAGTTGCAAAAATGTTTATAGGATTCTTATCTTTTGATTTCTTATAAATATTAATGTAATGTACCATTTCTAGTGTCAAAGTACCGAAGTGCCAAAGTGCTAAACATCAAAGGTCAAAGGCCAAACCTAGGTTAAGAGTAAGAGAGAGCTCTTGAGAAAGAAGAGCTTGTGTAAGAAGAGAGCTTGTGTAAGGAATTTAATTAAGAGACAAGGAAGAATACTTGAGATAAGTTAGAAGAATCTCTTATAAGTATCTTGTCTTGAGCTTGGACTCCATGGTGAGCTATGAAGGATTGAGAAGGGATAAGGGTAACCTCTAAGATCCTTGGGAAAGTTGTGAGTTGATTTAGATTCTTATCTTTGATGTATTTTCTATGTATTTTAAGAATTATCTTAATATAAGGATTTTTTTTCTCTCTTTCATTACAGTGTTTTTGCTTTCTAAGCTAAATTTATTTGGAAGTTGTGGATTGGGTCCTATTGGGATCTATTGAGGTGCCACCCCTACACCATACTTCACATCAAAACATAACTTGACCTAAGATGTTATTTTATGCCAATCAACACAAGCATTTAGCAGAGATGTTATTTTATACCAATCAACACAAGCATTTAGCAAAGACACTTATAACTTAAATTTTACATAGGAATTTATTTTATACTTTTCTTACACTGATAAGAATACTACTACTTTGAAATCTACTTTCTTTTGCACTCGAACATTTTTCATTAAAATGCACTTTAACACAAGATGTAATTTCCTAAGATACTTGGGCAATTGACAAAAGTACTTATGCATCAAAATCTCCTCTTGTGTTCTTCTTGCATCTTATTCTTGGTAGGGAAAAATACCAAAATCACATTTTCCTAAAATTTGCAAGAATGATTATGGATTGACTCATGAAAACATCAATTTCATTGTATTTATACTAGTATTATCTAGTGCATCTGATAGATTTATCTTAAAATGATATAAAATCACAAAATTTCCTTACCCTAGTATCACTATTCAATGCATTGTAGCAAAGACATAAAAAATGGTAATTTTGCAAATCTAGGTAAAAACATCTACTAAAAACCCTAGATGATTGATGTGTCTTTTATCTACTATTTATGAATAAGATAAAATCAAAAGCTGCATGAGGTGTCTAGTAATGCAACCTACAAATTCCCCAAAATCCTCAAAAACTAAGGTTGAACAATGGGGTGTTCAATCCCCACAACAAACTCAAATAAAAAAATTTATGTCTAAGCATAAAAATACCTTAAACTACTAAATAATGTTAAATCTAAGATTAGCTTCATATTTAGCTAGCACTATTATATAAAACATTCAAAATTAATGTGGTAAAATCTAAGGAAAAGTAAAATCCTACAAAAATTCCTAGCGAGCGTTATAAGGAAGTGTGTAGGATTGAGGTAATCTCTTATAACTGCTAGGTCCACCCTTGGTCCCTTGCCTACTACTACTACTACTTTCCATGATGCTCTCCTTCCATTTGCTCTACTATTACTTTCACTTTGCTTGTGTGTCAATTCTCAAGTTCTCTTGATGTAAATGAAAGCATTGGTACCTAACTTTCCAATTTCCATTACTTTTATAACTTTAAAATGATGCATACTTCCATGAATTTTTAACATTGTTTAGCCTTAACTTTAACATCTTTTCTTTTAAATGACAAGTATGAATCCTTGATTCCAACCTAAGTGAACATGGCTACTTGTCTAGAGTTTCTACTTCAACCATTGACCTTGAGCTAACCTGTAAGCTAGGTACATAGGAATCTAGATCCCTCTTTCCTTACCTTGATTTCAAATTTGGCTTTTCTTATATCCCCCTTAGACATCATAGACAATGAACTTTTACCTTAGTCAAACCTCACTTCTAACCAACAGTCAACTGATACCAATACTAAGTCATAAGGGTAAACAATAGACTCTTCAACTTAGTAATCTTCTTTCCTAAGATCTTTAGGAGTCTGTCCTAGTAACCTTCCAAAAACATTCAACTACTTTCACTTAGGGATATAGTAACATGCCCAATCTAGACTCAAAGCTAGTTTAATATAATATAATCTTAGAAGAAGTTTCTAAACCTATCAATCAAAAAGTTAGAAAACTTTATTCAACTATAGCTCTTGCTATAAAATAAGAGATTACTAAACTCTACAATATTAGATTCATCCATCCCATTGACGATTCTAATTCGGTTTCTAACATGGCTGTAGTTCCTTAAAAAATGGTGTCATTCACATATGCATTAACTTTTGGGATTTTAACAAGGTCACTCTTAAGGATAACTTTTCTTTACCAAATATTGATCAACTCATCGACTCTATAGCTATTCATGCACTTCTATCCTATATGGATGGGTTTTCTAATTATAACCAATTCCAAATAAATCCATAGCACCAACATTATACCACTTTTATGACTCCTTAGGGAACATTTTGCTATACTAAAATGCCCTTTGAACTCAAGAATGCTAGAGCTATCTATAAATGAGTTATGACTTTCATTTTCAATGACATGGTATTTAAAATAATTAACAATTACGTTAACGATTTGATCATAAAATATACCCTAGTAATCAATCACACATAGCTCTAAGTCACTATGACAAGTTAACCTACATCTTAATTCCAAGAAGTGCATCTTTGGGACCCTCATAGGTAAGATGTTGGGTTACTATGTTTCTGAAAAAGGTGTAGCTATTAACCCTAATAAGGTTAAGGCTATTTTAGATCTTACAGCATCTAAAACCATTCAAGATATATGTATTCTACAAGATTATCTTCAATTGATACACCACTTCATTTTTAAACTCACAAGTTATCTACATTCCTTAATTTGTTTTTTCTATAAATCCATTTTTTTCATCTACTATGAGAAGTGCCAAAAAGCTTTAAATTCCGTCAAAGAAACCTTAACCACACTTCTTAATCTTCATCCTTCATAATTCTATCAACCTTTCTACTTTTACCTTTTCAAATCTAATCATTCCATATCTGTAATGCTCTCTCAAAGGTGACAAGATGGCATTGATCTTTTTGTATATTACATATCTTATCCTTTCTTAGACTGTGAGCCTAGATACTCTAACATCAAAAAGTCTTGTCTAAGTCTTATCTTTGTCCTCAAAAAGTGGATGCATTATCTTCTTAACACTAAGGTCTTTATTATCTACAAAGATAACATTCTCAAATTCATTGCCAATAATCATTTCAATAATCATCACTTAGCCCATTAGAAGACCTTTCTCATGAAGTTGGCCTTTATTTTATACCCCAACACTCAATCAAAGATCAAGACAAGACTAATCTTATCTCTTCCTCTAAAACAACTAACATTATTTGCATCTTACACATTAATGTTAAGGATTTGGACATTATCCTTTATTTTGATGAAGCACACACCTCCTTCAAATCTAGTGTAGCCTATGTTCTTATCCTTTCTACAAAACAAGTTCTCTATCAAGCTTACAAGCTTGACTTCCCTTGTACCAACAACATAGCTAAATACAATGCTCCAATATGAGCTCTCTTGCTAGCTTTACAAAACCAAGTGAAAACTAAAACTATTTACGATAACTCTCATCTCCTTATAAATTAGATTAATGGTGAATATGATTTAAAGACTCCTCACTTAGTTTCTTACGTTTAAATGGTTCATGAACTTATCATTTCCTTCCTTGCTCATACTTTGAGCCACATCTAATGTTCCAAAAACATGCTAGCTAATGCTTTGGAAACCTTCATCATTCATGGTAATCCTTCCATTATTTATGATCAACTTATTTAATTGGCTTACTTGACACATATCACGTAATCTCCTAATGTATTGATAAGTGTTGTCAATATGAATGATGATAATTAGCAATATGCTGATCTTCTTCCTTATCTTACTACTAGGAAAACTCCTAGTCATGTTACACTTGCTCAAAAGGATGTTTTAATTAAATATAGTTAATATTTCTTATTAGTGAATTCTAGTATCTTTTTTGAGTTTCTTCTATAGGTTTTCTTCTACATTATCTTAGTCCTACAAAGTCCAAGGTAGTCCTTGGTTAAATTCACTTAGGAGTTAGTGGCAAATACTTAGGTTCATGCTTCCTAGCTACTTGCATCATTTCTTTGGACTATTGGTGGCCAACCTTAGCCAAAGATGCATATCATCTAGTTAAGACATGTGATACTTACCAAAGAGATGCATCTCTTATCTACATTCTTTCATAGAAGCTTAACATGTCTCAGATCATATGGCCCTTTCAAAAATGAGATTTATATCCTATTGGTGGTACAATCCCTTCACTTTCTAGGCACCAATATATTCTAAGTACTACAAAATACTTCACTAACTGAGTAAAAGTAGTTCATTTCTGTTTGTTCATCTATCATTTTATCCTTAACCATATCATAACTTGCTTTAACATACCTCTCTAAATTATAACTAAAAATGGAATTTAGTTAAAAAGTAAAGAGATAGCTAATTTTTATTCCATGTACCACATTATCCAATACTTTTCATCTTCCTATTACCCTTAATCTAACAATCAAGCTAACTCTACTAATAAAACTCTCATCTGCTTTCTCTACACCATGATTAATAAAACCCAATGCAATTGGCACATATAGTTGTTCTATGTTGTATGAGGTTATCATACTACTTTCTATACAACCATTGATCATACTTCGTACTTTTTAACCTACATCTTTAAGCCAATCTTACTAGTTAAGCTCTGTATCTCATCTCTCTATGTTGCTTTGCATAATTAGTATTCAAACTAGAATAAAAACTACATGTGATGTATTGAGCTAAATATTCTTAAAGAATAATGGAAAGATTCTCTTCAACATTTGTAAGAATATCAAGTAGATATTTAGCATCATCACTCCAAACATATTATAATCAAAATGATTTACAAGAGTAATCTAGTTCTCCATCACTTTCCAAACTCTAAAGATACAAAGTCCTCTCCTAACTTACTCGATCCTTTCCTCTCCTAACTTACTCGATCCTTTCCTAGTGGTTTAGTCACTACAAAATGGCACCTACATTCTGTATAATCAAGAAGGATATTAGTTTTTACATCCTTTCAACAAAAGCTTTCCCAAGTACTACTACATGTAGCCAAATTGCTCAGCTCATTGAATTGAACATACTAACTATTCAAGACTGAATGGGTATTCTCCTAGTAGCAGTTTTCTTTTTATCAACTTTTTTACTATAACAAGATACATACTACATTAGAATAAGATATTTCCTCTAAACCATCTTTTTTTACATCATTTTGCATCTACTACATGATCTCTATCTCATATTTTACTCTTTCTATAGTTATTTTCTTCATATTCTCCTATGTTATCTATCCAATTTTACTCTATGTGCCAAGCATAATTGGTGAGGTTTTTAAGTGATTGAATATCTCATTGCTTCATGTAAGGATCTGATTAAGTGTATCATTGATCAAGATATGGAGGGGTTACTTCAATAGTATATATGACATCCTTTTCAACCATATAATATGTAGGATTTAGTCATGCCCCACTTCTGCTACATATCACCATCTTCATGACATGTGTATAGGAAATATCCTCTTTTCTTTCCCTACTTTTTTTCTTTCTATATTTGTATACTATAACTTCTACTATCTTGTACTATATTTCTCTTTTCTTCCTTTCATCCTCTCTCCTCATTTGTTTCCATTCCTCTGTATATCCACCATTAGTGAGGCCAAACAAGTATCTCTTTCTCGATGTAGTGAAAAAGTATTAGGTGTAGAGTGATGTAAGAAGTGTGAAATCTACATATCAATGAGGTAAGAAAGAGGTTAGCTTTAGGGATCTATCCATGTTCCACTTCTATAACACAAAACCCCATCGTTGATGTATTGTCAATGTTTCTAACATGATTCCCCTTACTTTTTATTACTTTCATTTTAAATTTCTTATTATCTTTCTTTCTTTCTCTAGTCATGCTCTATATTGATGAGGCCAAATGAGCATCTCTACTTTACTCCATTGAGGATGTGATTAAGAGTATTAAATGGTTTAGGGAGTGCTTTATCTACATTTTTATATGCTTTCTGTGATCTATTCATGTCCCACTTCTATGGTGTAGCCATTATAGGTGTATCAACAATGTCCTAGACTTGCTCCCCTACTATCTTGCTTCACTAAATCCTCTTACAAGTACCTATTAGCTTGTATTTTCTTAATAGACTCTCCTTTAGCATTTCAATAGTATGTATCAATAGGGGGCAATGTTGTATCCACTTTGGCTTTCTCTACATAAGTTTAAGTTTTGGGTGAATTTTATGGCTTTTTAGCTCAAAGTCATCTTTAGAAATCCAAGTTCGATGTATTATATCATCTACAATGTAGTTTCTAGATCTCTATCTTCAACTTGCTAGAAGTGATGTTTCATCTCATTAGCAATGTCATTTTGGATCTTCTTCTATGGCTTCCAATTTTAATGTCCAATGTTGACTCCAATATCAATTCTTTCTCCTACTTCTAACATCCAACATTAGTCTCACTTTTGACATCTAACTTTAATTTTTTTTTAGCATATCAACTCTTTAACATTCAACATTAGCTAGCTTTTGAATGTCCAGTGTCAATCCTACATTTGACATCTAATGTTAATTTTCACTACAATCATCTACATATTAATGCTCCTATTCAAAAACTTCTATAACCTTTTGGAAGATTCTATGGACCATAATGCATCATTCCTACATGTTATAAGAGGCATTTTCAGCATATAAATAAGAGGATATCTCTAAATAGAAAAGGTTTATATTTTTAGTTAATCAATATTTCCTTCATCTAAGTCTTTGGAAATATGTTTAGCATTTTTATCTCTCTCTCTCTCTCTCTCTCTCTCTCTCTCTCTCTCTCTATTCTATTTAGTGTAGTTAGCATCCTTTGCAATTGGCAATTTGCAAATCCTTTCCATAGATACTACTTCTTTGTAGAACTACTCTCCTTCTAGAAAAATTAGATCCCCTGATTTCTCTTCCTTTTTTCCCTACTACTACATTTGTATCCTCACACATAGATAATTACTCAAAATTAGGTTAATACACTAATCTAATCCATCCTCTTACTCAATCAGCTACTAAAACTATAATGTTTTTTATTAGATCCACATGAGGTGCATGCATCAGAAAAATAATGGCATAACACATCTCCTTGTTAGATGCCTTTAATCCCTAGCATATTTCCTAGAACATTCTTAGCAAATTTTCATTCTATGTTTTCTCTTATAATATGGATCTACCTTTTTAGTTTTATGTTTTAGGTTTTATCCAAATCTATTTTAGACTTTTTTTTAGTGTTTTCCTTCTAGATCTAGCTTTTTCAAATCTCCTTCATTATGCACTTTGTTGTCAATTACTTTTACTACCAACCACATGCATCATCTTTTCTACATTCTACAATGTCTTATTTTATTTTTTTCTAGGTTATATGTATTTTCTACACATTTTACCATTTATTTTTCTAATCTATTCCACACATGCATGTTATTTTCCCACTTAATACCCACTTATAGAATGGAAATTTGACTCAACAAACTAGCTTTACAAAGAATCTAAGCTAGTAGATGATGATGTGATCCATAGAGTGCATTTGTACAACCTAACTTTAAAGCTGATGTGGAAGAGCTTCTTTGTAGAGCCAATTTTTTGCTCTATGAGTTTCCTTCTACTTGTTGATGTGATGAAGTGTTGACATGGTAGAGTGAACTTGTAGAACTAAATTTCAACTCTACAAAGCTCCTATACATGCTAATGTGGAATGCTGATGTATCATTGCTGACTTGGCATGCTAGATGTCAAAGGCTTTACTTGGCACTAATTCCAACATGGCAATACTTACATGGCATCACTAACATGGCAAACTAATGATTCAACACTGTGCTTTGTTTTTGATGACATGGAAGAGCTATTTTGTAGAGCCATTTTTGAGCTTTACATACTTCTTCTAGAAGCTAGTGAAGCAAGAGGTTGACATGGTTGAGCTTCCTTGTAGAACCTAAACAAGCTCAACAAATTAGCTTTACAAGCTAACATGGAAAAGCTAGCTTGTAGAGCTAAAAATCATCCTCATGAGCTACCTCTACAAGCTGATGTGATATTTTGGTAATTTAGCATAATGAATTCATAAGGCTGAAAATTTCCCTCACGAGCTGCCTCTACCAACCATCATGGCAGAGCTTCTTTCTAGAGCTATTTTCAAGTCTCTATGTATTTCTTCACTAAACCAATGTAGCAGAAGTTAATGTGTAAAAGCTACTTCGTAGAGCCATTTTTTGGTTGTACGAGCTTCCATCTTTAAGCTAATGTAGCATACAGATGACATTGTAGAGCTCTTGGTGAACTAAGTGGGTGTAGCACCAATGTGGAAAAGCTTCTTTTTATAGCAAATTTTGTAGCTCTAAAATAGGACAAATGATATTTATCCCATTCCACAAATGGAACAAATGAGATCTATCCCATTTGGAAAATGGTTGCTTTTACAACTTCAATAGTTGTGCTAGAGAAGCTACACTTAAGTTGGGACCCATATCTCATGGCCAAATTTTTAACATTTATGAATGTATTAGCCACATGGTTTTTACTATGTTGAGCTAAGAAAAAACAATGTTGGTGGAAGAGTGAGTTAGAACAAACTTATTTTGGCCAATTCTGACATTTTCATGAATGGCTCAGCAAAGTGGAGAAAATATCATTATCCCAATAGCAAGTTGGGATAAAGTTGTTTTGGCTAATTTCACAAGTTAGCCAGAACCTTGTTACCTTATTTAAGATTAAACATAAGATGGCCAAGTTTGATGATGTGGTAGAGCTCGCTCATAAAATGGAAATTTCACTCTACAAACCTTCCTTATGACCTGACTTGGTAGAATGGATCTGTAAAGCTGATGTGAACATGTTCTAATAATGAGATGATAAGAATTGGCTTTGTCCCATTTTGAATGATAGCTCCCTGGTCTTTTTCCTTCTCAAAAATTATGCTACAAGTTGCTCGAGTTGGGATAAAAGCACTTTCTTCCATTTTGCAAATTTTCTAAATAATGTTTACCCCATTTTCGTCTCTATGATAAATTTACACACATGGCCACTTTTTTGTGTGAACAAGAATATCTTTTGGCATGTCTTAGTTTGAAAATGAAAAATATGATATTTTTCCAATTTTGATTTTCATGCACTTATTAATCATCATATGGTCCACACTTGTTTTGGAATGCGAAATGGAAAAAAGCAACTTCCCTATAATATGAACTAGAATAACTTGGCCTTGGTGAATGATGTCATCATAGTGCTGACTCAATCTCAAGCTTCTGCGATAGCTTACTCAGCTTCTTTGCACGATGTTAGGGTTAATTCAAAATCCTAGCTCTAAAACTTCATGAGATTGTATGATCAATACAGAGTGGGATATTTTCTAAATTATTTACCTACCTCTGAAACCGTAACTCCAAGAACTAGCTCTACTTTAGGCTCTATTTTGCATGACACATGTTAACTTAATTCCATTCCTAAAATTTTTGCCCTGATATGCATTCTTGCAATCCATGGATCCATAACTTTACTTTTGAGCATAATTTTCACAGCTTCACTCATATTATAGCTCTTACTCAAAACTTGGCTTTGAGGATCAAGAATCATAATCATGACCTAAGTTTTTTGTTCCTTTAATTAAAAAAACCTTGAATTATTTTGAGATATGGAGTTCCTTTTCTTGGGTAAATACATATCCATGTTAAAATTAAGAGCCATTTATAATTCATATCCTTTAGCTTAACTATCTTGAGCTCTGCTCCATCAAATGGTGGAAACATAACAACACCTAGGCTAACCTATGTTATTATGATAATAATATCATGATGATGATACTCCTTAAACTAATTAAAGAACATATATTTTTATAATACCCTAAGTGTTACACATCTTAACATATCCCTTAAACTTGTGATTATTTTCTACATTCTTAAGTTGATTATTATTTAAATAAAAAAATCTCTAGATAGAATATAAACAAAGATATATGAAAATATTAACAGAAATAGATCATTAAAAGATCATATTTTATAAACAACCAAGAAGCTACCCAATATAAGCAAGTTAAAATGGAATACATGAAGTGCATTTTGTCAAAAATGTGTAGTAGTAATAAGATCCCTTTTTGCTTTTGAAATCTTCTAGGTGCGTGGTGTGTGGCAAGTAGTTCCTATGTCCAACCATACAAATCACAAGCATGTACTAGAAATTTGGTCAAAATTCCATGGACTTAGCTCCTAAGTGTACTTATAGACAAAGATTGTAATTGAAGGAATGTATGATTGTTGTCTTCCTAACTCTTGCTTGTGTAGGTTCTTTGGTATGGTTAAATGGGAGTTAAGGCATATGATATTTATTTATGTTTATATTTTTATATGTTTTTTATCCTAAGAATTACTAAAAAGATAAATGGTTGATAATTAACTATTTTAACTATCTAATGGTTATAAAGCTAACTATCCTAACATAAGTATTCATACCCATTTTCTGTATAGATATTGAACTTGTAGTAATGCTACTAGAGTAGCAATTACTAGACGTATCAAATGGCCACTGTTGGGATTACCAAGTGTTAAATGGTATGCTCAAAGAGGTCATACTTATGTGTTCATTATTAAATGTATTAATTACTTAAGACAAGAATCTAAAGTGCATTAAGAACAAAGTTTAAGTAAGAAACATTAATCTATTCTAAGTCCTATAATGAATGTCAAGAATCTCATCTTTATTGCTAATCACATCATTGTTTTTAGGTACATGATGCTCAAATAAATATCCATACAATTACTTTAGTTCATATTGAGAGCACTCAAAAAATATTCTAACTTTAAGGAAGGTAAACTACAAGAGCTCTACTACTCTACTAAGTTAATATGTCATAAATGTGATGGGTACATGCATTTATATAGGCTTAACTAACATCTACGTCAATGCATCTATGTTGACACATGTGATCATGTGTCGATGGTACTATGTCAATGGAGTTGCATTGACACATGCCTATCGATGCAACCAGTCAACAATGCTTCATCATACCCCCATGACTAAGTGAAACTTTGTCCTCAAGTGAACAAAAATAGGATTGAGTTTCTTACAAAATTAAGAAAGTATGGAATTATTGACTAAGTGACTTTGACTAACTAACTAACTCTAAGTGCTAGACTATACTAAGTTTCAAAATGGATGTCCTTTATAATAAAAGTGGACACCCTTACAAAAATGACAGCAAGATCCCTTAGATTACCAAAAGTGAGGCAAAGTTCAAAAAGTGCCAAGAGATGGAGGCTCTTGGTATGCTAAAAGTCCTTTTCCAAGCTCCAACACACATGGTGGTGGAGGTGGTTGAGGCTATCCTACTACTACTGCTACTTCTAATGCAAGCTTGAAAGCATCTAGCAATGCTTTCATCCTCTCTTCCTTGTTGTGTGGGTCATACAAAGTCCACGTGGTTTTTCCAATGAGAGCTAACACACGAATGTCCCACAAGCATGCCATTGTTGGAAATAATTCCTTAGCATGATAAATCATGTTGTGAAATGTTTTCATTTGATGTCAAATCTTTTTAGAAGGTTCTTCAATGCATGGTAATCATTCATTCTCTTGGTCAAGTTCTCAACAACTAATCATTGATCACTGAATTAAGTCATGAGAACTTGAAGCTGCACGTTGGCTATCTCCAACTATTGTTTTATCTCTTTTTGATGCTTGAATTCTACCTCATATAAAAGGTATAAACTAGCCACTTGCTTCTCTAACTCTATCCTTGGCCTCCCTACAATTAGCATAGCCAAATGTACCTATCGAAGGTTGGTGAGCTCCATGTATTTAGTCATCTCCTCAATCTAGAACTCCTTTAGGTGGATCTCAGCTTTATTTTATGTGTTTAAGCCATCAATAATTGGTTGCCACATGTCGCCCCTCTGCTGAAGTTGTTGGAGAGTCTCATTCATCTTTGCCTTAGGCCAACTAAATCTCCTTCTCATTTACTTCCTTGAGAAGCCCAACCTAGTCCCTATAATGATTTTTAATCCATTCAAATTTCAAGCCTTCGTTCTTCTAGGAAACTACCTCAATGGTCATTTTTGGTGAAGCACTCAAACTTCCTCCATGGAGAGATTTCGATTTTTCACTGCCAACTTCCTCAGGTGAAGGTTCACCTTGACTAGCTACTCCTATTTTTTTTGAATGAATTCAACTATTTGGTCTTTATGCTACTTGACATTTCGTAGGCAGTGGATGTTCTTGGTGAGGACAAAGTTATCTTTGCAAACTTGAGCTAGATCCTTATTAGTGTTAAATGCTAAAGCTTCCAATAATGAGGTGTCGAATACTACTATCTCCCTTTTTATTCTCAACCTCTCTACATCTTTTTTGAAGTTTCTAGAAAGCTTCATCTCTATTAAGGTCTAGGTTGAGAATGGTAAGGTTGAAGAAATGGGCCCACAACACTACAACTTTGGTGGTCAACCATTGGTTTTGGTAGTGGCTTCCTGTAGCTAGATCATGGTAATGATTAATTTACCCTTAGTCTCGAGCAACACCAACTAGGTTGCTATAATTTCATCTAGGAAATCAAAGATCTCCAAAAATAGTTGCCCAGTTCCGACTAGTTAGTTCAACACTTCCTCATGCTAGGCTACACTAAGCTAACCATCCTTATTTCTATGAATTCTTGAACATCTTTCAAAATAGCAGTGTCTAGTACTTCTACCACAAGAGCATTTAGGACCTTAGCCACCCTATTAGCCACCACATTTGCCACTGTCTCCTATCCATGGTGCTTCCTCACTAGGAAAGTTACCCACTTGCCTTCCTCTAGTTGCACCAAGAAAGTTGTGGTGTTCCCAAAGATTTTAGGAAACTCTTATCTACATATGGATAATATAACTTCTCAAGTGCTAGGATTCATTCTAGCGATCACCTACATTTATTGTGTTGAGAATAGTAGGGCAGTTTCCTCTAACTAGCTGATGGTCCTAGTGACCTCATTGAGATGTCTCAACACTCGATGATAAGCCAGTGTGCCTCCATCACTTGTCAAATCCTATTGTTGTTGCTGCAACTAATAATGAAGTTTTCTAATTCTTTCAATCGCTGCATGCACTTCTAGTGTGGTCTCACCAATAGGTGGTGGTGGTGGCCACTCCTCTTTTGGTAGTTTCATAGCTACTTTGTCCTTCATCATCTCCTACTAAGATGCAATAGGAGCATGATAGAGTGCATCATTGACATAGCATGCTACACCTTTCCTTTTGCAAAGTTTTCTAATGAGGCATAAGAAGGGGAGTGTCTTCCTTTCGTGCTCACTTTCTTTGAAGCACTTGTCTCTCTCCAAGTAGATGAGCTAAGGAAGGTTGACAAGAAATTTACTGCTTAGAGTGACATATGCATGGGCAGAGAAGGTTGTGACCTTGCTGGACCTCACCTTGGGGTTTAGGTGATAGGTCACTATCTTGAAGTATGCACGCTTTGCCTTAGTTAGCGCACTATACTCCTTACAGTCCATCCCATAGCAACATTGAACCTAGTATTTCTTAGCTTTAGGGTCCACATAAATGAATATCTCTACCAAAGCTGCCCCAATATTGAGCAAGCTAAGGACCTTTATAATGGCCTCAACCAAATAAGAGATAATAATATCTTTGATTTTAACCATTGCGTATCCCTGATGATTGCTCCAAAATAGGTGAGTCTTCCACATATACCATTCTCCACTAAAGGAAAGAATGGTCAGCATGAAAGACCCCTATAGTTGTGTGCAGACTTCCTCAGGCACTAGTTCTAAGAAGGATCTAAACTTAAGTTCTTGGAGAAGTAAACTCTAAACCTCTTTAGGTCGAATCTTCTCAAGTTAAGCCTTTGTCAATGTAACCTCTAGATTTGGTCTTGGCCTTGGCACCTCATATTACCTTAATTCATTGCTTTTAGTAGCGGAAATCAATGCCCTAAATGTCAAAGGGTCCTAGTGGTTGGATCCATTATTAAGGTTCCTCCATTCGAGTAGTCATTCCACCATCTCGTTGGTAGCATTCACAAGAGTGGACATATTGATGGGCATCCCTGAAGATTGTTGGCCAATAATACCCTACCATCAAGATTTTACTGGCAGTGCATCTCCTAGCATAGTGGCCCCCACAAGAACCTTCATGAGCATCCTTGAGGACACGTAGTTGATTAAAATTAGGGACATACTAATGAACAAAGCCATCGGTGCACACCTTATAGATGTTTCCATTAACCTCCATGCAGCATTTTACCTAGTGAAGAAAATATTGTTTCTTTTGATGGTCCAACCCTTGCAACATCTCTTGAGTGAGAAGATAGGTGAGAATTCCATCATACCATTTAGGCTTAGTGGGAAATTGTTCAATTATAGCCCCAGCAAAGAGGAGTTCATCGGAAAACAAATTAGATAGTGGGCCTTCTTCCTCTTTATTGTTCCATTACAACCAAGATAAGCAGTCAACAATCACATTTTCAATTGCTTTTCGATCTTCCATCGTAAGATCAAATTCCTATAAGATCATGAGCCACCGTCTAACATGGGGACTTACCGTTGGCTTATTCATTGGGAAGTAAATGGCACTATGATCCATGTGTACAAACACCCTGTATCCAAGCACATAATGCCTAAAATTCTCTAGAGCAAACACCATTGCCATCAATTTTTTTCTTTGGTGGTGTAGTTTAATTATGCACCCACAATTCTTTGGCTTACATAGTGGATGTAATATGGATGTTTCTTGTCATTCAACTACATAAGCACAGCTCCCAAGGAAAAATTTGATCCATCCATCATAACATGAAATGATCTAGACCAGTTGAGTGCTTCTAGAATTGGAGTTTCTACAAATTTCTTCTTTAACTATTGAAATGCTTTTTCACATTCTTTAGTCTAGACAAATGGAGCACCTTTCTTTCTTAGCTCAACCAGTAGTTTTGCAATCTTAAAGAAATTCTCTATGAATCATCGATAATAGCCAATGTGTCCAAGAAATGACCAAACATCTTTGACTATTTCTGGTTGGTGGATAATTCCTTGGATGACCCTTATTTCTTTAGGGGCTACCTCAACTCTTGCTTGTGAGATTCAGTGCCCCAATATAGTGCCCTCCTAGACCATCAAATGACTTTTTTGCCAATTAAGCCTAATATTTGTTTCAACACATCTTTTTAATACTTGCTCAAGGTGATCCAAGGCTTGCTCAAATGTAGCTCCATAGGTAGAGAAGTCATCCATAAAGACTTCTACCTCACTACCAATTTATTGTTGAAAAATGCTAAAAACTAGGCATTGAAATGTGGCAGGAGCATTACATAGACCAAAAGGCATCTTGCAATATGCAGAGGTCCCCTAGGGATTCATCAATGTTGTTTTGGCCTAGTCCTCTGGTGCGATCTAGATTTGGTTATAGCCACCATAACCATCTAGAAAACTATAGTAGCAATGCCCAAATATTGTGTCTAACACCTTATCAACAATGGCAATGGAAAATGATCCTTGAATGTTATCATATTCAATAGCCAAAAATTAATGCAGACTTGCCACTTGTCACATTTCTTTAACACAATCATGAGTGGGCTAATCTACTCACTATCCACAATAGGATAGATGAACCCCACCTTAAGGAGTTGTTCGATTTCCTCTTTGACAATCTACTTCAATTTGGGATTCAATCACCTCTGTGGCTACCTCTTGGCTTCATGAATGAATCAGTGTAGATACAATGCTAGCATATCCTAGGATCAATCCCTATGAGTTCGGGATATGACCAATCAAAGACTACTAACCATTTTTTAACCACATTCAACAACATCTATTTCTATTTTGGAGCAAGATTTGCATTGATTATTACCAGCTTTCCATTTTTTAAGAATACATATTCCATGCTAGGAGGTAGATTTTTTAACTCAAGGGGCTCTTACTTGAAATTTTTAGGAATTTTCAACTCTTCCCAATAAGTATCATCATTTGCATTATCGAAGAGTTCATGATGAACTTGCTCTAGTTCATCCATGCCTGTGACATATGCACATGTCAAGCTCTCAGTAGGTTTCATGTAAAGTGTGATGCTTTCAGAATCAATAGTCAACCACAGGGTGCCCTCTTGTTTTGTGGTTGTTGCATATAGATACCTTTGAATATCTACTTTTGGTGCATACTTCTTACATGCATAAATGGATGCTTATTTAACAAACTAGAGTTTCTGCGCATAATTACACCTTGTATTGTTGTATGCGATGCATGGAAAACTCTTCTTATTGATCTTTCTGAATGCATTTTTCTTAGATATTACCAAGAAAATTTCTCTAATGTCCATTCTTACATTAATGATTCTTAGCCATGCCCTTCCCATGATGATTGAGAAGTTCCCTTTACAATTCTCAACCTTAATTACTAGGAAATCAATAGAATAAGACCACCAACAAATAATGGTCACAATGTTTTCCATCAATCCCAATGGAACAATAATGGACTAGTCTACCAATTCTAATCTAATACTACTCTTCTTGAGAGGAGGTAGGTTCCATGTAGTATACATCTCCTGAGTGATGAATGATGAGGTACCCCTACACTCAACCATACGAATATGAGCGTTTCACGCGTGATCTAGTCAAACTCCAAGGACTAAGTGATTACACGCCTTAATGGAACACTTAGGGTTAATCAATCGTTGTCTTCCCAAACTTACTTGTATTGTCACAGTTGTATGGTTAAGTAAGCTTCAGGTACATGATTTTTATAACTTTTATCTTTTTGATGTCTTATGCTAATAAGGGAAAGGGAAAGAGAACTAAGTGACTAACTTACATTGACTATTCATTAACTAGGTTCTAATTGTCCTAACACTAGTATTCGTTCCCACTTTCCATACACATCCTGAACTAGTGTAATGCTACTAGGATTACCAAATGCTAATCGTTACCGGGTTACCAAGCGCTACACGCATGCTCGAAGCGGTCATACTGAGTGCACTTAACTAAGAGGATCAAGGGTTGAGAGAGAAATTAATTAAATAGGAAAGCGTTAAACATTCAATAAGAATTAATTACTAGTTAGCTTAGTCCGTATGCTGCAAGGTTTATCATAAATCTCATCTTTATTGTCGTACACAAATGTGTGCTCAAGTACAATTTGCTCGAATAAAGATCCGTTCACTCTATGACTCCTACTGCGGGCACACAAAAATTATTCTAACTTCAGAATGGTAAAATTGCAAGAGTTTGGCTAAGGGTCTAAATCTAACTCCCCCAGAACAAAGGGCACTGCCTCTTATTTATAGAAGATGAGGTAGGACGCGATATCACATGGCAAATGCAATATCACGTACGCGATATCGCGGCTCATCATTGAAACACCACAAAAAATTTCGAGTTTGGCGCTTGTCCAACAAGAAGCAGATCCCTATGACCCTCAACGGCGTCGGCTACATTTGGAGTCACACATGGAAATTTCGAGGACTGAAACACTCGGTTTTTACCAAGTGTTGTGCCGGCGTCTACGCCCAGCGTAGACGCCCAGCGTAGACACCCAGCGTCTACGCCTAGCGTATATGCCCAGCGTATACGCCAGACGCCCAGCATACACACCTCACGTGTACGCTCAGCAGGTGCAACAGGAGTAGGAATTAAAGCAAGTCGGTGGCCAGCATCCATCAGCGTATACGCCCCGGCGTATACGCCCCGGCGTATACGCCAGCATCCATCAGCGTATACGTCCCAGTGTATACGCCCAGCGTCCATCCAAGTTCACACGCCCAGCAAGTCCAGCGTATACGCTGGCGTGATGTAGCGTATACGCCCAGCGTATACCATATTTCTAAAATGTGCACGCCCGGTCGACACGCCACGTGTCTCCCAACCCGATTTTCCTGGTAACCCTTCCCCTATAAAAGGCCCAGTTTTCCACATTTTTAAGGTTGGCAAAAATTTACCAGAGCAGACCCAGAGCAATTATGCTGTAAAACCAGAGCTTGAAACCCTCACACGCTGGAAGTCCTGTACGCTGAGCACAGTCTCTATGCTCCACCTACCGTACAAACTAGCCGCCTCCCCTGCACCCACCGGGGCTTTACGTCTGCCTTGTGTACACGCACAACTACGTTAAGACCGGTACCTCGAAAACTGTGTTCTTACAGCATCATTGTTACAGTTTACATTCTGTTTACGCTCACATTGTTTACGCTGTTTACATTTGTCTACGCTGTTTAAACTTGTTTACACTGTTTACGCTGCACTTACATTTCACGTTGTCCAAGCCCTGTTTACGCTTTACGTTGTCTACGCTCTGTTTGCGCTGTTTACGCTCTACGCCCTGTTTCAACACTTTACGCTTTACGCTCTGTCTACGCTGTCTACGCCCTGTTCACACTGTTTACGCTGTACACACCTCGTTTACGATGATTACGCTATCCACACTTTGTTTACGCCCTGTTTTCACTGTTCACTCGTTTTACGCCCATTACACAGTTTATGCTTAACCCAGCGTATAACACTTCGATGGTGCTCGGGGAAATCCTTGTCTGATCCACGTGCGAACCACCCAAGGTACCCTACCTTCGTGCATTCCAGCTCGCCCTCAGGCGAAGGTAGGGTCATCTGTGCTCATCCCGCGATCCCGTGGTCTCTGTTTTTCCTTCCAGCCGAGGACCAACGATTTCGGGCGGTACAGAAATTGGCGCTAGAAGGAGGGCCTCCGCTTAAACAAATTGACTGTACGCTTCTCAGTGTCCACGCTCATCAGCGTTTTCGCTGCCCTGTTTTAATCCCCGACTCTCAGCATCTACACTGTCAACCTTCCAGCGTCTACACTGCATACATACCCTAGCGTCTACGCTGCACACTTACGTCAGCGTCTACGCTGCAAACTCCAGCGTCTACGCTGCTCGAAGACCAGCATCTACGCTGTCAACCTTCCAGCGTCTACGCTGCATACATACCCTAGCATCTACGCTGCAAACTCCAGCATCTACGCTGCATACTTAGCATTTACGCTGCCCGAAAACCAGCGTCTACGCTGCATACTAAGCGTTTACGCTGCACACTGACCAGCGTCTACGCTGAACACTTAGCGTTTACACTCAAACAGTTTTACATATGCAACCTATTGTCATGAATCTTGTAAACACCACTGCTGCCACTACCCAGGACATTAACATCTCAGACACCATGGCTGCCCAGCAGTTTGTCACACCACACTTGGGAGGGCAATCCATGATGGGGCCCCGTCGGTCTTTGAGGTTACAAGGGAGAGATCCAGCTGCCAACGTTATAACCCAAGATGAGTATAACTTCATCTGCATTAAGATACAAGCCGACCTGGCAGTGGATCGGGCTAAAATCAAAGTAAAGAGACAATTCGAACTCTTTTACAGGGGGGTACATGAGTTCATCCCTTCCCCATATGACGTAATCCCCGTTCCAAAACAATTCTTAGAGCTCTTTACTCAGCTCCTTCTGCACAGGAGCCAGTCATTGGATCAACCCGCGCTAGAGCCTCAGCTAGGGGAAGAAGATGAGTTCGCTGCCCAATCCGAGCAGGGAGACTCATACCACACCTTGAGCCCCCAAGCACAGATGAACCCCATCTTCCATCCTGGGACAGGGGAAGCCCTGTCCGTACAACACACTAGACTCGCCCAAGTTCAGATGCCACCACCGGAAACACCAGCACTCGTGCACATTCCGCTCCCGAGTGATCCCCAACCTCACACCTTCCCTATAATAGTTACCCCTAATACAGCTACGGGCCCGTCCTCACAAGCACCGCCTCCTCATGATAGCACGGGACCAACATTCCCACCTCGCGTAATTGGGATGCTGCATGTGATCCCCGCGTCTACATTAGCTCATTTCATACCCCATATCCAGATGCATACAGCTCCCCAAGCAGTCCCAGCCCAATAGGGAGTCCCCGCATATAACGTAGCGGGACAATGGCCAGCAAGGGGGGCGTCATCATATCAAATTCCTCATCACCACGTCCTGCCCCACGCAACCCCCCCGATTACGGTTCCTCAAGCACAGCCCCAGCTACAACAACAACAACAACCACAACATTTTCCTTTTAACATCTCAGCCTTAGCACCGTCTGCCGTTAACTACCCATAGGCACAACCGTCGATCACCCAGCCTTCGGCTTTCCAACCCGCGACCCAGCAATCTAGCTGGTATGCAGCTCTACACCCCCAGCCTGTAGCTTCACCAAGCACCCAAGATTGGGTGGACGCTAAAAAATTGATGTAAGAATTGACAGATGAGGTAAAACGCCTCAAAACCGTCGCTGATGGAGAACTGAGAGTAGTAGATTTCTACAATGATGACCCTATCAGCT
>MNCI01014538.1:106807-121402 GCA_015680685.1 Gnetum montanum
GGTTAGTCCTGGAATCACGACTATAAACTGATATCACAGATTAGTCCTGGAATCACAACTATAAACTGATACCACAGATTAGTCCTGGAATCATGACTATAAACTGATACCACGGTTAGTCCTGGAATCATGACTATAAACTGATACCACAGATAAGTCCTGGATTATGACTGTAAACTAATACCACAGAACAGTCTTGGGTAACGACTTAAAACTAACACCACCATTGTCCTGGCATCATGACAGTAAACTGATACCCCACAGTGTCCGCAATGACGATAAACTAGCATCCTTCTGGCATGATAGTAAAATGGCACCGTCACAACCGTCAGAGTCCGCTAAGACTATAAACTAGCTTGCCTCTGCATGGTCCGCTAAGACTTGAAACTGGCAATGTACTATCTGCCACGACGCTAAACGGGCAATGTCCAACGGGTTACGACATAAAACTAACCCATGATAGTCTGTCAAGACTGTAAACTAGCACGTTCGTCTCCGACCCTTCACTCCACATCCATATTCATTCATCAGAATCATCCCATCCCTCATCGGCACACAATCTCATCAACATCGTCGACATTCACACTCAGTGCTCAGAATCGCCCCCAATATTTTTGTTCACCTGCAGCTGTTTAAATCTAAGCTCATTTATTCACTCATGGTTTTCTTGTCTCCTTGGAGTTATGTTTGCAGGATGACGCTCAGTGGTGCTCGTACGAGAGTGCATTTCATCATAGGCAACAAGATGAGGCAATGTCCATTAATCCACCTTGCAAGACTAAATCAAACCGTTAACCTGTACATTCCCATTCCCAGAAAATTCCCCATCTGTTCAACAAACTATTGCACACTGCAAAACATTACAGCAATTGCAATGCACAAAACACAATATTCGCACATGAGTACAAGAACAAACAGTTTAAAAAAAAACCGGGACCCTTGGCACTTCTCATACAAGCCCCAGGCAGGAAGGCATCGACCCTGAAAATAGGTACTCATGTCGAAAGCAATTAAGAAACATCCTGTTGCATGGCTTTGGCCTTTCGCCTACAATTTCCCCAAAGAAAGGTGTTGTTCTTCCAAAGAATGCAAAACATCACCCCGTGGCTTTGGCTTTGACAACAAGCTCTCTTGAACACTAACCAAGAGCACTGTTCCGCCAAAGGACGCACATCGTATGCCTGAATTCCGAGTCTGCCAAACAATGGCTATCGACAAGGACCGGCATGCCGCACATCTAAGCATCCCATTTCCCCAGCATGATCCCTCGGACAATCACTAATCCCCACAATCCCTTCTCTCATACCAGCTACCAATCTCATCTTTTTCAATCCCACACACTACTAAACACGGTACGATGACGTCTAGTCAAGTGGCAAGGGACAAAGCTTTTATCAAGTTGCTTGTGGTGTTTTGCGCTTCTTTGTCGACGCTTCTCGAGTCGATTCCTCCAAGCGTCAACAAAGAGGGGCCAATGAAACACCACAAAAAATTTCGAGTTTGGTGCTTGTCCAACAAGAAGCAAATCCCTGTGACCCTCAACGGCGTCGGCTACATTTGGAGTCACACATGGCAATTTCGAGGACTGAAACACTCGGTTTTTACCAAGTGTTGTGCCGGCGTCTACGCCCAGCGTAGACACCCAGCGTATACGCCAGACGCCCAGCATACACGCCTCACGTGTACACTCAGCAGGTGCAACAGGAGCAAGAATTGAAGCAAGTCGGCAGCCAGCATCCATCAGCGTATATGCCCCAGCGTATACGCCAGCATCCTTCAGCATATACGTCCCAGTGTATACGCCCAGCGTCCATCCAAGTTCACACGCGCAGCAAGTCCAGCGTATACGCTGGCGTGATGTAGCGTATACGCCCAGCTTATACCATATTTCTAAAATGTGCACACCCGGTCGACACGCCACGTGTCTCCCAACCCGATTTTCCCGGTAACCCTTCCCCTATAAAAGGCCCAGTTTTTTGCATTTTTAAGGTCGGCAAAAATTTACCAGAGCAGACCCAGAGCAATTATGCTATAAAACCAGAGCTTGAAACCCTCACACGCTGGAAGTCTTGTACACTGAGCACAGTCTCTATGCTCCGCCTACCGTGCAAACCAGCCACCTCCCCTGCACCCACCGGGGCTTTACGTCCACCTTGTGTACACGCACAACTGCGTTAAGACCAATACCTCGAAAATTGTGTTCTTACAGCGTCATTGTTACAATTTACATTCTGTTTACGCTCACATTGTTTACGCTGTTTACATTTGTCTACGTTGTTTAAACTTGTTTACGTTGTTTACGCTGCACTTACATTTCACGCTGTCCAAGCCCTGTTTACGCTTTACGTTGTCTACGCTCTGTTTGCGCTATTTATGCTCTACGCCCTGTTTCAACACTTTACGCTTTACGCTCTGTCTACGCTGTCTACGCCCTTTTCACACTGTTTACACTGTACACGCCTCGTTTACGCTGATTACGCTGTCCACACTTTGTTTACGCCCTGTTTTCACTGTTCGCTCGTTTTACACCCGTTACACAATTTACGCTTAACCCAGCGTATAACACTTCGGTGGCGCTCGGGGAAATCCTTGTCTGATCCGCGTGCGGACCACCCAAGGTACCCTACCTTCGTGCATTCCAGCTCGTCCTCAGGCGAAGGTAGGGTCATCTGTGCTCGTCCCGCGATCCCGCAGTCTCTGTTTTTCCTTCTAGCCGGGGACCGACGATTTTGGGCGGTATAATCATACCCCCATGACTGAATGAAAACTTGTCCTCGAGTTCCTTACGAAATATTGGAGGCGTATGGGATTATTGGCTTAAATGATACTAATGGTGAATGGGGTGACACGTGAACGAATCATCATTACAATACATGGCAATATTAGTGTTCATGACCATAAGAGTGAACACTATACACATTTGACATCCAGCCTTATTTGGCAACTGAGAGAGAAGAGAGAGAGAAGAAAAGAAGAAGGTGTGTTGCTACTGATGCCAGAATTGCACTTTCCGTTGTCCATCCATAACCACACCATCAATCTTGTTCCTTGCAGAATTATTCTAGCACTAGTCCATCCTAAGTGTTTCTTCCAGATCCAGTCCATTGTTGTATGATTGTCATCTGCACACACAACACAATCTCATATTAGCAAGGATAAATAAATCACAATATAGTTGATACGTTGCCTCGGTGTAAAGTCCATTGGCTAAGTTGTGATATGGCTAATACGGATTCTGGAGATATAACACTGGTGACTACCCAAGGTGTAGGGGTTAGGAGAAAGTTGAAAAAATTGGACCAGGACCCCCATGACTAAGAGCGAGCCCCCGATAGCAATAAAATGGAAAAAGATAAGAAATAAAAAAGATGGAGAGAAATAAACAATGGCAATGCCAATAAAATGGATGTTAGAAGTGGGAATAAACAAAACAAATTTTGATTACGGAAATGTTTAAGGAAAAGAAGTTAACTAATGCACCAAATAGGAATGCCAATGGGTCCTCCCCAAAGCTGGCTCACGCCTGTTATGCCCTGACAAACCCACATTCAAAGAGTCCATAGGCTCTGAAAATGTCATTCGGAAGCAAGAGTTAAAGTCTTAACCACAAGAATTTACCAAAAAGAAAACAATGTATTAACCAAAATATAGACTACTGATACAACTGGCAATGAGGTGGAAAATGGAGAAAGAATGATGAAAAGAAGAGAATGGAATGGAGTCCCAAGAACAAGGTGGTGTACAGCCCCTTATGTATTTATGGTTAATGTAACTGAGTAGATCCCATTCCAAATCCAGCCTCAAACAATCCACATCCAATGACTTCACATTAATACACTTGGCCAATTCATCCACTTGAAGTAACAAGAATGCTTCCACCAAAAAGTCACCACCATTCCAAGGAAACGAGAAAGGGGAAAGTAGGAAGCGAGAAAGGGCCTTAGTTAGAGGGAACATGTTTGTTTAGTTCCATCACCAGTGCTTGTAGCCCAAATGATTATTTCGTCTAAGGGATGTGCTTTGAATTCTCACTTTCTTTCTTTCTTTTTTATTGTGTGAGAACCACACCATGCAAAGACTTATTATTTTTATTAGCTCAGCTTCCCAATAATGGAGCAATGTCAAAATGGTAAGGAAAACTCAAGAAGAAAACATCCAAGCACCCAAGAGAATGGCCAGCACAACTGCATCAAATCCCTTTGAAGTCACACCCTTTTCAGTCCTTGAGTCCTTCCTCAGTTTGAGAAATGCCCAGACACCAATTTGTTAATAATTTTATTATTAAGAAAGGGACTATACAATTCCAAGCCAAGAGAAACCCTAGAAATTTATGAATGCATGGATGACGTGGACTCATTGCCTACTATATCAAAAGAACCATACCTTCATATCAACATTATAACTCATAGGTAAAAACCAAACATTAGTAATCAATAGAATACAGTTCATACCACCATCAAGAGCATTTATTAGGTGACAAACCTAACAAAACAAACAAACACACAAAGAAATGAAAAAGTATAAACAATGTTGCAAAACAAAAACAAGAAAAGTTAAAGAAATTTGTAAAACAAAAATGTGTAAAACAAAAACTTAAAAAGGAACTGAGCGCCTCAATAGATCAACAAAGGTGGCCATCTCCCCCATGACTAAGTTGGAAGGAGGAGATCCAAAATAATGAGCAAGGTCGTCCCTTCTCAGAGGTATTATGTGCACTGGTCATTCTAAGTTCATGGAAGGGTTTGGCTTGTTGCACATTCACTAGTAATCTCTTATTAAAGTTTTTGTCTAACTTTTTAAGAATTTTCAACTTTCCCCAATTGATGTTTCCCAGGTTAAGGTTTGGAAGTTGGTGACGCTCTTGCTCTAGTGCATGTATGCTTTCAACATGAGTGCAAGTTATTCCCTCAGTTAGTTCCATGCATGTTAGTGAGTTGCTCTCTTGATCAACTATCAACCACTGGGTGTCTTCTTGTTGTGTGACTTCTACATACAGGCACTTTGGTATATTAATGTCTTGTGCACACCAGTCACATGTAGGTAATGCTAAACTTTGCACAAACCATGATCTCTGCGCACAATTGCAACCTATATCACTGCATGTGATGCATGGAACCTTCTTCTTCTCAATCTTTCCAAAAGTGTTCTTCTTAGATATTTCAAGAGAAAGATCACGGATTCCTAGGCGTGCATCTATAGTACTTAGCCATGCCCTACCCATTATTATCGGGAAGTCCCCTTTATCGTTATTTACTTGTATCACTAGGAAATCAGTTGGGTACGACCACCACACACAGTGGTAACGATGTCCTCCACCAGTCCCAAGGGAACAGTGATGGACTGGTCGACCAGCTCTAGGAGAATATTGCTCTTCCTTAATGGAGGCGAGTTCCAGGCTTTGTACATCTCTTGTGATATTAAGTTGACTCTGGAACTTGAGTCTAGAAGAGCTTTACATGGTTCATTCCCAGCAACTTGGAGATAGATTAGAGGGCTTTCAAGATCAAAAAATTTCTTGGGAAGGTGGCCCACCTTAGTCCAGTCAGTAACAGCATGTGTTAACATAACCGTATGCATTGAGCTCAGTGTTTGGTTTGAAGGGAGCTCTAAAGCCTTAATTGATGGAGAGGTGTTCAGAGGTTCAACCGCTTGTGGTTGTGAGGGCTTGGTTGGACTGTTGGTTCTAAAGAAAGGTCTTTTCTTCATAAGGTTGTCAAAACCAACTGCAAGTTAAGGATTTACAACCCTCATGGCATTACATTGCTGCGATTGAGTGGGGAGTTCCCCCTGCATTGCTGGAGTGGGTGGTAATGGAGCTATCGGTGTGAGAGTTGCGAATGGATTTGAAGGATGGTATGGCTATGGGTTCCCCCCCCCCCCCCCTAGGTGAAGGAGTCCTATAATACTCCCAAGCTTGGTAGTGATCTTGTGGTGTCACGTGAAGAGATTGGATGCTACACGTAGTAGCCATATGGATCCGGTTGCCGATAGGAGTATTGTTGCCTTGGTGGTGGCATCCCCCATGACTGTGGGTATTGCCACTGTTGATGTTGCTCAACAGGTTGTGGTGGAGTTCCACTTGGATAATATGTTGAAGGTTGGTGGAACTGCCTTGGGTTACCTTGGGAATAAGGTAACCATCAGGGTGCTTGCTATTTGTTAAGTTATGGATTGAGTGCATACACCCCAGACTCTTGTAGATGTGAGATTACTGAGCAACATCCCTTAGGATGGTCGTATTGGCATACCTCATAACCACCGTCATTGTCCGTGTCTAAATCCACAACCTCTTTACTAATGGCCATTTTGTCCTTACCCTTGTTACGTGCATTGTCCACTTCTCTCTTTTTCTTTTTTTCATGGTCACTACCTTGCTCCCTAGACTCCTCTACAATTTTAAGAACAGTTTTAAACCTACTATCTAGGGAGTCCCACATTTGGTCTACCTTTGCTGATACTTCTATTATTAACTTTTGGAGCAGTAAAGTTTTCCTATTCACCATCTCTTCGAGTGGTGACTCTTCCTCCTCCTCACAAAATCTCACTCCTCTTTTTCGAAGGGAAGGATCTTAGTTGTATTCTTCTGCACTTTCTCTCTTTCGTAGCTCACCTTCTTCTTTGGCTACTTGCTCTAGAAATCTATGAATTTGATGAGACCTAAGCTCTGATAATCTTCCTTGGGCATATGTTCCAAGGGTTCTTTTTGTTTCATGCCTAAGTCCATCCACAAGATGACATAGTTGTTCCAGCTACAAATAATCATGGCCAGGGTAACGATGTAACAGTGCGTAATAGTAGCCCATGGCAGCATCCAAGGGTTCATGATTCCCTTACTTCCATCCTTGGATTTTCTTTTACAAGTTAGACACCTAGGAGTACATTTGATACTTATCATTGAACAATTCTAACATTGTACTCCACCTCTGAATGGATTCTGATTCTAAGGACCGATACCAGCTTTCAACTTCTTTCACTAGTGTCCTTGGGAACAACTTCAATTTTTTCCATTCGTTCTCTATGTTTTGCAAGGTACATGCATCGTGGAATGCTTGCAAATGATTTTAAGGATTAGCATTGTATCCCCCTTCAAATTGTGGGATATTGTTCATGTCTAACCTCTTGATCCTACTATCCTTTTGGTGCCTTATTGGAACTCTTACAGCCTCCATTCTATCTAGCATGCTTCTAGTTGCGGGTAGGGGTTCTTCATGGTCATCTCATTCATAGCGTCTGTGGTGTCTATGCGGTTCCCTACTCTCCCTTCTTCTATGCCTTGATTCCTTAGAGTGTCCTCGTCCTCGTGCTCGATTGTCTCATCGATGTTTTTCACTCTATTTTCCTTTATCCTCACGGTTGGTTTCCTTATGACTGCATCCAGACACTGAAGGAGAGGATGAATGTGATGATGAAGGTGAAGAAGAAGGAGACCCATCGCCATGACGATGCTTTCTACCTTCTCTTTGGTGGTCTTAGCCTTGATCGTGATTACAATCAGAACGTCTGCCCTTATCGTGTGTTTGTGTTCCCTCGTTGAACACTTCATATTCATGGGGATTAGAACCAAGGTTGTCAACCGTGGAGTGGAGGTTCTGATACACCACCTCATAACCATCATTAGAAAGAGGAACATCGTTTGGTAGGGAACCTATTGAAGCAAGTTCACCATCCCCAATTTCACTTAAAACATGTGGGGCGTTATGGGGCCATTTACCCTTTAAGGATGTGTGGTAACTCTCCTGTTGCAAGTCCCATTGATGTTGCGCTTCTGTGGGATGATAGTCCCTTGTGTCATGATCGCATGTAATGTATTCCGTGTATAAAAGAAGCATGCCTATTCGTGTGAGAGCACGAAGGAGCATGTTGGGGACTGATCGGACTGGAGGCAACACTATGTTACCCTCCAAGTCTCTCCAACATAGTTGTTCATCTTGGTGGAGAATAAAGGTGAAATCAGGTACATACTCATCGTGATGAGTATATACCACACGAAACTGTTGAGGAACTGGCAGATCTTGGTTACATGTATGATGCTGCTGACTGTCTCTTGTGTTAATCCTAGGTGGTGAAGTGCTCTTATGTGAAGAAGAGGACATTTTTGTCTTGTTTGATGTGCAATGTACCATTATCTTATCTTCCTTTGATTAACCCTAAGGATTCGTTCTAACTTTCCAATGATATGGATGATTTCCTATGTTCTACATAGCACACAAACAACTGAGTCCTTGGCAACAACGCCAATGATTAGTGGTAAGGTACCCCTACACTCAACCATACGAATACGAGCATTTCACGCACGATTCGATCGAACTCCAAGGACTAAGTGCTTACACGCCTTAATGGAACACTTAGGGTTAATCAATCGTTGTCTTCCCAAACTTACTTGTATTGTCACAGTTGTATGGTTAAGTAAGCTTCAGGTACATGATTTTTATAACTTTTATCTTTTTGATGTCTTATGCTAATAAGGGAAAGGGAAAGAGAACTAAGTGACTAACTTACATTAACTATTCATTAACTAGGTTTTAATTGTCCTAACACCAGTATCTATTCCCACTTGCTACACACATCCTGAACCAGTGCAATGCTGCTGGGATTACCAAATGCTAATCGTTACTGGGTTACCAAGCGCTACACGCATGCTCGAAGTAGTCGTACTGAGTGCACTTAACTAAGAGGATCAAGGGTTGAGAGAGAAATTAATTAACTAGGAAAGCATTAAACATTCAATAAGAATTAATTACTAATTAGCTTAGTCCGTATGCTACAAGGTTTATCATAAAGTTCATCTTTATTACTAATTAATTACTAATGTGTGCTCAAGTACAATTTGCTCGAATAAAGATCCATTCACTCTATGACTCCTACTGCAGGCACACAGAAATTATTCTAACTCTGGAATGGTAAAATTGCAAGAGTTTGGCTAAAGGTCTAAATCTAACTCCCCCAGAACAAAGGGCGCCACCTCTTATTTATAGAAGATGAGGTAGGATGTGATATTGTGTACGCGATATCATGTGGTGGATGCTATATTGCGTACGCGATATCGCAGCTCATTAATGAGAAATCAAGTTGACATTGAAACCTCAATCTAGGAGAGCTTTACATGATTCATTCTCAAAAATCTACAAATAAATAGGAAGACTTCTAGGATTAGCTAATTTTCTAGGAAGGTTGCTGTAACGACGAAAAATGTCGGCAACTGGAAATACCGACCGAAGTTCCGGCGTACACAGTTTTAGCCATGGATCCGCGTGAGGGCTATGCTGGAGAAACGAATCCGCGGTGCCCTGAACGGTCTTGTCGATCAGACAGGGACTTACGGGTCAGTAAAACAATGGAAATTACGTGAAAAGAAAGCGATCTGGTTCGAGGAGTCGTAAGACGAGGGGAAAACGACGTAGACGGATTTGCAACGGAGATAATGCTAAACGCGATAAACGGAGGCTGACATAAGAGAAGCACGTAGCTTCAAAATCTGCGCTTTGACTTAAAAGTGTATATTTCGTATGAAAAATTGCACTGGGGAATCCCCGATTACAAGATGTGAAACAGGCACAAAAGAACAAGCAAAACGGTCTAAACAGAAGTTCGATCTACCTCGTGGGCTAAAGCTGAGATGCAAGGCCAGCCAAGCTTTGACGTCTACCGATCAATTGTTTCTGATTGATAGAGTCTTTTCAACAGAACAATTACTCCTGTCACCGGTGCTTAAGATAGACTGTACTCTGCTTCGACTGTAAGGTGATAATCTCCACGATTGCTAAAGCGCTGTTCTATGTATTTCTGCTCCAAAGTGCTAGATGCTCTGGTGCTCAGAAATATGCTTTTGCTTCTCTGATTTGCCAACCCCTGTATCTTTGTCAACCGAGATATTTATAGGTCGCGACGCTCCGTGAAAAAGGCGCAACCCTAATGACGTGGGTCCCAGATGTTTCGGGTCCCATCGACTTGATCATTTTAAGTCAGACTGTGACTATGCACAACACGCTCGTTTGCGTGTTGTGCCTATGAAGAGCAGGTACATGCTGAGCGTGCTTCAATTGTCTTCAAGCTGTATTACACTCATTTCGCGTCGTATTGCGTGTATGAGCATAATCCGATGTAGAAAACAATAAGCTCAAAATTGTTTTACGCTCACTACGCAGCTGTGCGTAACCATGCGTAAATAATGTGCCACTTACGCTCACTACGCAACTGCGCGTGATGAAGCGTAAACAATGTGTGATTTACGCTCACTACGCAGCTGTGCGTGATGAAGCGTAAACAATGTGTAACTTAATGATAACATATGCAATGGTATGCACCGCCGCGTAACGAGCGTAAAGACAAGTCATTCATGCGCTGCGAGAAAAAACGTCGAACTGTTGTGCTTCGCTGGACTCTGCCCTCAACTATCTTGGAGCTTATTACGCTTATTACGTTGCCATGCGTGATAGAGCGTAAACTTGTCCTTGAACAAAAAGGCTTAGCAAAATACACAAGAAGTCGCATATTACACTGCGTAAGCTTCTCCTTGTGCTGAACAACTATCCTTCTAATGTCGGGCTATGTCAGAACACTTATCACGTTGAGCATCATCATGTTATAGTGTGCACAGTAAAATCATGGAAAGATTAGGAATCTGTACAGGAGGTTGCGGCTTTGATGCTGCGCGCCTCTTGACGTTGCTCTATCTTACTCCCCACCTCTCTGAAATGCTGAGATGTGCCCTTGCTTGAATTGCGAATCTTAGCCTGAGGCCGACTCGCAATTTTCAACGGTGTTTCAATGGCCCCTCTTTGTGGACGGTTGGAGGTCTTATCCGAAAGACGTCGACAAAGAACACGAAACACCGAAGCAGTAGAAGCAAGAACAGCATGCATCCATGGCTACTCAAGGATTGCCCTGTCATCATGGGAGAGCCAAGCCAAAAGGTATGGGAGATAGAGGGTTGGAGCTGGAAACAGGTTTGGGAAAGATGCAAAATGCGTTATGATGGTAGGGGTATGAAAGACGCTCGCACGCACAGAAATGTACGCCTATTCATGTCGACAGGAATGCTTTCAGATGAGCGTAGCGCGTCAATCTGAGATTTCTCTGTTACAAACTGTAGCAGGAATGCGTGCAAAAAGGAGCGTTGCGCATCACTTTCTGCGATATCTCTGCTAGTGTGAGTGCGGCAAATGAATACTTGTGTATGTAGGTTTTTGCGTATGGGAACTGGGTGGTGGGGATGAAGGAAACAAGAGTTAAGGGTAGGATTGTACAAAGTATAGACATGCAGAGCTACATGGTCAAGCAAACCTGAGCAGCCATTTCAACACGCTGTTGTACTTCACCGCTCAGATGGACGCATCTTTGGATGACATCCTCCAGGGCAAGTAACCTGCAACCACAAAAGAAAACAGAGGACACCATTGCTCATGAACAAGAGGCGAGGTGCTTGAAACAAACGCCGTTTGATGTTAGATAGAGCCAATGAGCTGTAAAGAAGGGGCCGGAGCACGCGGGCGGAGCCGCCAATCCTGATGATTTGGCGCTGCATATCTTTGCCAAAAGGCATCAGACACAGTGCAGCTAGCTGGCTGCACCAGGAACCGGCCAGATGAATCTAAGAGGCCGGCGTCCGATAGCGATGGTTGGTGGAGATGCCTGGGGCCGTGGCCGACAAGGATTTCGTCGGGGCTTCGAATGGCGAGGCTAAACTCTCAGAGGTGGCACCACTGCGGCGGGTGCGGTGGCGGCATCTCCGAGGGATCAGTAAGATGCCTCTTTGCTTATCCGAGGAACCAGTAGGATGCCAGTGGGGTGGTGACACTGGGACTGTTTCAGTATCCCACCCCATCTGCTGTGCAACTGTACAAGAATGATCATGCTCGTCTGAACATGGTAGCGATCTGTACCTCCTAGTTTTAAGTCTTGGTAGACTAACGTTACTGGTTGTAAGTCTCAGCAGACCATGGTCCCAGTTTAAAGTCCGGGCAGACCGAGATGCGCTAGTTTTACATCGTAGCGGACGGTGGTAAGGCTGGTTTATGGTCTCAGCAGACCGTGCTGTGGCTGTCAGTTTTATGTCATGACCCAGGGACAAATCTGTGCCGATTTTACATCTCAGCAGACGGCTACTTACCTGCGCTAGTTTAGCGTCGTGGCGAACGCGTGCAAAGGATGCCAGTTTTTCGTCTTGGCAGACCTGTACAACACTGCCAGTTTTACGTCGTAGCAGACGGTTACCACTTACCAGTTTAGCGTCGTGGCGGACGCGTGTAGGGCATGTCAGTTTTACGTCATAGCGGACGGTCAGTGTCAGTTTTACGTCGTAGCAGACGTTTGGTGCCAGTTTTACGTCGTAGCGGACGATCCATGCCAGTTTTACGTCGTAGCGGACGATCAATGCCAGTTTTATGTCGTAGCGGACGAGTTCTGCCATACCTGCTGTCGACACCGTAGATGCTGCTAGATGAAATACCGCTTCAAATATACATGATTTACAGGATTTGTTAATTCGTTGCCGTTGACGTCTGCTAATTTGAACGCTCCGTTGCCATATGCGTCGACCACCAAGAAAGGGCCTTCCCAGTTTGCAGCGAACTTGCCTACTGGTTCACGCACAGCCTTGAGGACAAGATCTCCTTTCTTGATCGGGCGCTGTTGAAGGTTGTTGCGATGTTTCTGGCGCTGTTTGTCCTGATATCTTTCAATCGTAGCAAGAGCCTGAATCCGCTTCTCTTCTACGGAATCCAGATCTGTGATCCGAGACTCGGTGTGTTGAGCCTCATTTATAACCGCAGAGAGGACCATTCTCAGAGAAGGGATTTGCAACTCAAGAGGCAGCATTGCTTCAAATCTGTAAACTAGGCTATAGGGCGTACTATCTATAGCCGTCCTACATGTAGTACGGTATGCCCATAGCACATAGAGGATTTGTTCGTGCCACCGCCTTTTGTTGCCGTCGAGCATTTTCTTGAGCAGATTGATGACTATTTTGTTTGATGCTTCAGCTTGACCATTCGCCTGCGGGTAATAGGGAGAGGAAAAAGACTGTCTAATGCCTAGGTTGTCACAGAAGGATTTGGTATCCGCGCTACTAAACTGTGGCCCATTGTCGGTCACAATAGTCATTGGGAGACCAAATCTGGTTACTATGTTGTCCAAGATAAAATGGCAAACCTGTTGGGATGTGATTTTCCTCAGGGGGACAGCTTCTACCCACTTCGTAAAGTACTCAGTAGCGGTAATAATGAAGCTATGCCCTGCAGAAGATTTTGGCGTGATGGGTCCTATGATGTCCAGTCCCCATCGCTAAAACGGCCATGTTATCTGCGTTGTACGCAATTCTGTTGTCGACACGTGGATGAGGTTTGCATGACGCTGACACGTGTCACAAGTTTTGACCTTTGTCAGGCAGTCTCTTTCCATGCGTGGCCAGTAGTATCCTAAGTGTCATATTTTTAGGACCATAGCTCTTGGTGCTACGTGGCCGCCACATAGTCCCTCGTGAACTTCGCCGACTATGTGTTGCGCTTGGTCTTTGTCAATGCAAGTAAGCAACATGCCATCAAAGGAACGCCTGCAGAGAATGCTGTCTCCGATGATGACGTATTGCCTAGCCCGCTTACGGATTGCGTCTTTCTGTGTGCGCGTTAATGTAGGTGGCAGCTCACCCTGTAAAAGATACGCTTTGATATTATCGTACCATTCAGGCATGCTTTCCTCGAGAAGAGAGGAGATTTGCGCCGCCTGAATGATAGGTTCTTTGCAGTCTGTAATCAATGCAGGGCAGGTGTTAAGCAGGTGTGCAGGCACGTGTAAAGCCAGGGTGGCCAGTGCGTCGGCCAGCATGTTGTCAGTCTGCGGGACGTGTTGGGCGTCGAAGGTCGTAAATCGTCTCAGAAGATCTTTAGCCTGATCGCAATAAGGCTGCAAATGTATAGCCTTGCAGGCGTAGACTCCAGTGATTTGATTTATGACAAGCATCGAATCGCCCCTAACTGCCAGGTGTTGAACATCGAGTTCACCTGCAGTTAGTAATCCCCTGAGGAGCCCCTCGTACTCTGCCACATTGTTTGTACAAGGGAAGGTCAATCGATAAGCGTGTAGGCGCACATCCTGAGGCGATAGCGTAAGAACAGTGGCAGCATTGCCGCCTCTGGCAGTTGAAGCTCCATCGAAGTACAATGTTGCCTCGAGGACTGTTGAGACAGGGCTTAGACTATGTACATGTTCGTCCGGGAACTCTGGCTCTATGGTTGCGTGATTATTAATCGGTGAAGTTATTAACTGGTCAGCTATCGCTTGGCCTTTCGTGGATGATTGACCAATATAGTGCAGATCGAATTCTCCTGTGATAGCCTTCCAGCGAGCTATTTTGCTACTCTCGTATAGGCTATGCGTAATGGCTCTAAGGATGTTGCTTTTACAGATGACGTTAACTTGACTACGAAATAGATAATGCCTACATTTCTTAAGCGTAAAAACTAATGCTAAACAATTACGCTCGACATCATTGTATCTCGTCTTGTACGCACATAGAGCGTGGCTCAAGTAGTAGATAGGCATTTTCGACCCATCATCCCTTTTTTGACAAAGTAACGCTACTATTGCCACGTCCGAAGT
>MNCI01014538.1:131871-162194 GCA_015680685.1 Gnetum montanum
TAATGAGTATTCCGACGATGGTCCCGGCAACTGCCGCGCCCCATTTCATCCCTCAGGTGCAGGCTCACACTGTACCGACAACTCGTTCAGCGCAAATGTTCCCGCCCCCACCAACCTAGCAGAATACCGCAACCGTACCACAACAGACCTTTATGCAATATCCTGCAACAAGTTAATGGATCAACCCGGCTACGCAACACCACCCGTCTGCGGTGTANAGTCAGAGTATGGAACAAATGTTCCGACAGGGCCGCGAATTCGTCCTCTGCCTCTTCCTCATGCTGGGGCTCTACACCGGGTTGCGAAGTCTGGTCTCTGGCCATGACCAACTGTGCGATAAGCTCGTGTTGGTGTTCGGTTAAGGGGATTATGTCGTAGGCCGTCGGCTTAAAATCATAACCCCCTCGGTGGAGCACCTCAAAGTTTCGCTTCGCCTCCAGCTCGGCTCGGCTAAGAGCCAGCCTCGCCTAGATCTTGATGCATATGAAATTGTATTCTTCAGGGGTTATAACCGTGAAGATAGGCTCTTTCCCCTGAAGCCTCAATGAACGGCGCAATGGTCCCTGAGGTCCCGTTGCACCAGGAGCTGGTCCTGTGACCACCGTAGGGTTCACAGGCGCAACACCCAGATCAATAGTGCCCATGGTGGTTGTGTTTGAGTAAAAGGAATCCATTTGATCGATGGAATCAAGCATAACTGGTAACTAGATCTAAAAGAAAAAGGCTGGCAACAAAAAGCACAAAAAGGCTTTCTACCCTGTAGGATTTCAAGGAAACCGTCCTTGCGACCGATCTATACCACACGATTAACCGTAGACTTCCTTAGAGGTATTACGTCTATGGTTTTAGGGTATGGATCACTACCAGGGCTACCCGAAATATCTGAATCAGAGCCTGAAGGCCCTCCTTCTAGCGCCAGAAAACTGTAACGACGGAAAACGTCGGCAGCTGGAAATACTGACCGAAGTTCCGACGTACACAGTTTTAGCCACGGATCCGCGCGAGGGCTATGCTGGAGAAACAAATCCGCGGCGCCCTGAACGGTCTTGTCGATCAGACAAGGACTTACAGGTCAGTAAAACAATGGAAATTACATGAAAAGAAAGTGATCTGGTTCGAGGAGTCGTAAGACGAGGGGAAAACGACGTAGACGGATTTGCAACAGAGATAATGCTAAACGCGATAAACGGAGGATGACATAAGAGAAGCACGTAGCTTCAAGATCTGCGCTTTAACTTAAAAGTGTATATTTCGTATGAAAAATTGCACTGGGGAATCCCCGATTACAAGATGTGAAACAGGCACAAAAGAACAAGCAAAACGGTCTAAACAGAAGTTCGATCTACCTCGTGGGCTAAAGCTGAGATGCAAGGCCAGCCAAGCTTTGACGTCTACCGATCAATTGTTTCTGATTGATAGAGTCTTTTCAACAGAACGATTACTCCTGTCACCGGTGCTCAAGACAGACTGTACTCTGCTTCGACTGTAAGGTGATAATCTCCACGATTGCCAAAGCGCTGTTCTCTGTATTTCTGCTCCAAAGTGCTAGATGCTCTGGTGCTCAGAAATATGCTTTTGCTTCTCTGATTTGCCAACCCCTGTATCTTTGTCAACCGAGATATTTATAGGTCGCGACGCTCCGCGAAAAAGGCGTAACCCTGATGACATGGGTCCCAGATGTTTCGGGTCCCGTCGACTTGATCATTTTAAGTCAGACTGTGACTACACACAACACGCTCATTTGCGTGTTGTGCGTATGAAGAGCAAGTACATGCTGAGCGTGCTTCAATTGTCTTCAGGCTGTATTACACTCATTTCACGTCGTATTGCGTGTATGAGCGTAATCCGATGTAGAAAACAATAAGCTCAAAATTGTTTTACGCTCACTACGTAGCTGTGCGTAACCATGCGTAAATAATGTGCCACTTACGCTCACTACGCAACTGCGCGTGATGAAGCGTAAACAATGTGTGATTTACGCTCACTACGCAGCTGTGCGTGATGAAGCGTAAACAATGTGTAACTTAATGATAACATACGCAATGGTACACACTACCGCGTAACGAGCGTAAAGACAAGTCATTCATGCGCTGGGAGAAAAAACGTCGAACTGTTGTGCTTCGCTGGACTCTGCCCTCGACTATCTTGGAGCTTATTACGCTTATTACGTTGCCATGTGTGATAGAGCGTAAACTTGTCCTTGAACAAAAAGGCTTAGCAAAATACACAAGAAGTCGCATATTACACTGCGTAAGCTTCTCCTTGTGCTGAACAACTATCCTTCTGATGCCGGGCTATGTCAGAACACTTATCACGCTGAGCGTCATCATGTTATAGTGTGCACAGCAAAATCATGGAAAGATTAGGAATCTGTATAGGAGGTTGCGGCTTTGATGCTGCGCGCCTCTTGACGTTGCTCTGTCTTACTCCCCACCTCTCTGAAATGCTGAGATGTGCCCTTGCTTGAATTGCGAATCTTTGCCTAAGGCCGACTCGCAATTTTCAACGGTGTTTCAGTTGCCAACCTAAATCCAATTAGATATGACATAAGTTAGCATAACAATATGGATTTGGGATGGAATTTGGTTTGAAAAGGACTTGAAGGAATTTGACACTGAGTGAGATGGAGAAGTAGGATTTCCAACTACATGTATATGTAAGAGCTTAGGTAGACTGTGGGATTGAAAGATAGGCCTTTTCCGTGATCTAGTATCTGAACCACTTGGTTGAGGAATTGGTTGTAAATTAATGGTCCTTGTAGCATTATGTTACTACGATTTGGCTGGAAGTTCATCCTACATAGATGGAGCAAGCAGTAGTTGTGTTGAGAGTTGAGGAACATGTGTAGAAATAGGAGGATAAGGGTAAAAGGTGGTATCCCTCCTTGAATGTGGAGAATGAGTTCAATAATAGTCAAGAGGGTAGTAGTGAGGTTGGAAAATAGAAACATGATTCAAAGAGTCACATGAAGACAAAGGTTACTAAACATAATATCCATATGGATTAGGTTATCTATAAGGGTATTGCTACCTTGGCAATGCTAGTGCCCATGAATGCGGTTGCTGCCACTATTGATACTACTCGTATGGTTACATTGGAGTTCCAGTTGGATAATATTATTGTCGCTGATGGAACTACCTAGGATTACCTTGAGGATAAGGCAATCTTCTAGGTGTTTACCTTTGTGTTAGTCATGGATTCAGAGTGTACACTCCAGACTCCTATAAGTGTGACATAATGAGGCAACATCCCTTAAGATGTTCATAATGGTAGATGTCACATCCACCATCATCATCAAATTTAGTCTCCACAACTTCTCCTACTAGTAGTCTTACCCTTTCCTCTTTGATTGGCATGTTTAGCTTTCTTGTGCCTCTTGTGATCATGATCACTACCTTGTTCTTCAAACTCTTTAGCAATTTTTAGGATAGTTTAAAATTTGCTATCCATGGAGTCCCATAATTGATCTACCTTAGCTAAAATTTCTAAAGTAATTTTTTTAAGCAATAAGATTTTCCTATTTACCACCTCATCAAGTGATGATTCCTCCTCACTATCACAAAATCAAACCTCCCTTTTGCAAATGCAAGAACCATGGTTATATTCCTCTACAATTTCGTGTTTCCTTAACTCTCCTTCATTTTAAGTTACTTGCTCAATCAAACTTTGGATCTGATGAGCTCTTAAATCTAATAATCACCCTTAGGCCTAGACACCAAGAGTTCTCCTTATTTCTAATTGAAGCCCATCTATGATATGGCAAAGTTGTTCCAGTTGAGAATAACCATGGCTAGGACATCTGTGCAATAAAAAATAGTATTGGCCTATGATGACATCCAAGGATTCATGTGTCCCTTGTTTCCATCCTTGGATCTGCCTCCTCAAGTTGAACACTTGGGAGTACATTTGATATTTGTCATTAAACATTTTGAGCATTGTACTTCACCATATAATATATTCTAGTTATAAGGACTAGTACCAGTTTTCTACTTCTTTAATGAGTGTCCTGGAAAATAACTTAAGCATTTACCAATAATTTTCTATATTTTTCAAGGCACAGACATCATGGAAAGCTTGAGATGGTTATGCAAATCTAAGTTATAACCCCCTTTGAACCTAAGGATATTGTTCATGTCTAACCTCTTGATCTGACTACCCTTAATGTGCCTTGTAGGGATTCTCACTGCCTCTGCAATGTTGAGTATGCTTTGAGTAGCAAGCAAAGGTTCATCAAGGCCATGATTCTAATGCCTACAATGCCCTTTGCTACCCCTTCATTTATGCTGATGGATCTCTCTTAAATGCCCATGCCCCTGGTCCTAACTTGCCCAATGGTCCCTTCAATCATCTCAGTCCCTTCGGCCACCTCCATCATGATCCTGTCCCCTGTGGTTGCATTTAGAGCTAAAAGAAGAAGATGATGACGATGAAGGTGAAGTGTAAGGAGGACTAGCACCATCACAGTGCCTACTACCCCCTCTTTGGTGATCGTGGCCATGATCACAATCTTGTTTAATGTCCACATCCCTACCATGACTCTCCTTCTTGGATCCCCCTTTGTCATTGGATCCATTCTTATTAGAATCTAGATTATAGATCGTGGACTATAGGTTCTAGTTTTGACCTTCTTCACCAAAGTCAAAGAGAGAAATTTCACTGAATGAAAAACCCCCAGAAAAGGGTTCTCCACCATCTTTTTGATACGTCAGGTATGAGCATCATTGAATGACTTTCCCTTTGTAGATTCATAGTGTTGTTCTAGCTATTGATCCCTTAGACATTGTGCCTCTGTGGGATGATAATCCCTAATGGCACTATCCTACACAATGTATTCAACATGAAGTCCCTAGAGACCCAATCATATAAGAGTTTGTTAGAGCATCACAGGAATGGATCAATCAAGTAGCAACATAATGTTGCCCTCCATGTTGCACCACCACAACTGTTCATCCTAGTGTAGGATGAAGGTGAAATTGGATACATACTCATTAAGATGAGCATATACCACTTTGTATTGTTGGAGCACTTGCTGATGTACTCCATCAGACTTGGGTGGAGAATCATTCCTGTGAGAAGAAGACATCTTATGTTAGAAAATAAAAACGCAATGTGCTTTTTAATTTTTAAATTTTTGTAGTTATTTTAATATATGATATGACTTTAGGGTTCATTCCAATGATTTTGAATAATTTTCACTAAATCCTAGATAGCACACATAACAAACAAAAGGTCCCCAACAACAGTGCCAATGATGAGTGGCAAGGTACCCCTACACCCAACCATACGAATCACAAGTGTTCACGCACGATCTAGACAAATTCTATAAACCTTAAGTTCCTAAGTACACTAGTTCTAGAACATGAAATCTAATTGTGATAATCGTTATCTTCTCAACTATACTTGTGGAGCTTAATTGTATGGTTAAGTATAATTAAGGCACATGATTTTTTATTATTTTATATTTTATTTTTCTATGATTAATAACAAGTTGAAACTTAATTTATGAACCACTTTAATTAATCTAATTGTTGATCAATAACTAACTATCTTAACATAAGTATCTGATCCCACATTCCACGCACATCCTGAACACATATAACACTATTGGATTATCAATGTTAAGCATTACTAGGATTACCAAGAGTCATACGCATGTTTGAAGCAGTCGTACTTATGTGCTTAATTAATTTCTATTTAATCTAGTTAGCTTACTTTAATTTAATTACTTGGAAACATTAAAGAAAATTGCATAAAACATTAAATGCATGAATAAATTATTTAAGCTAGCCAAGGTGCTACAAGGCTTGATCAGAAAGCTCGTCTTTATTGCCGCACACACTGTCGTGGTTAGGTTAGTGCTCGAATAAAGATTTGTACACTCAATGACTTCTACTACAAGCACTTTGGAAAATATTCTAACTCTAGAGAAAACAAACAACAAGAGCTCTATTATGCTATGACAAAAACTATATGGAAACCATGTGCCCAAGTGCTATAGTTATAGGTCAACACATACCCCATGATATCAGATATTTGACATCACATCTTAGGGCCCAATATCAGATACCTAATATCAAAGCTAGACAACACATTGTTCATCACATACCCTCATACCTAGGAGTTCGTAGGCATCAAGGATGATTAATGGTCATGAACCATTAAAAATTGAATCCACATAAGAAATCATCAAATAATTAGGGCATACCAAAAAAGACACATGATGGGAGGTAGTGAGGTGGTGGAGGTCAAGAGTTAAATGATGGGAGAGAATGTGTATGTGGTAATGGAGTCTCACATCCTAGCCACATGAAGTTCTTGTGGAACGTGTGGTTAATGTGACCTGATATTATTCCATCCTTAGTCAAAACCAAGTCCATCCATGTCTAGCGGCTTCACATTGGCACATTTCAGACCATTCAACCTCCAGAGTTCATGATCACTCCTACAGATCACCCATTATTCCAAATAGAGAAGAAAAGAGAAGCATGAAGTTATGAAAGGCCTTAGTTAGAGGGGTACCTTCAAGCATGGGTAACATGTTTTTCCAACCCATAACTAGTGCTTGTAGCCCATTATTTTGTCTAAGGGATATGCTTTGAATTCCCATGTTTATTTTTTTTATCATTTTATTTAATAGAAACCACAACATGCAAAGACATTCTTCCTATTAATGGTCAATAGTAGAAATGGTAAGGAATCAATGAGAATATCCATAAAACTTAAGAAGGTAGGAAGGTAAAAAAGGTGACAAGTCCCCTTGAAGTTACATCCTTATCTGGTTCACTTGATTCGTTCTATGTCTGGTAAGTATCAAGATCACAAATTCTTTTATAAGTTGTAATTAAGAAAGGATCTCATGCTTCCAAGATGAAAGAACTCCATGAAGTTGAGTGAAATGGATGGATGACATGAGCTCACTACTTGATACCATAAGAAAATCAATGTTCCATTAATTAATTTCATAATTCAATGATGAAATCTAGTTATGAAGTAATCAATTCAGCTATGAAATATAGTTTAATTGAATTTCCAACAATTAGTAGTTATATTAAGCACCAAAGTCCTAATGGGAAATAAAGAAGAAAATACATGTAAGAAAATTTAAACAAGGAAAAATATATAAAATAAATTGCAAAATACTCAAGAAGATAGAAAATGTATAAATAGTGATGTAAAATAAAAAACTTGAAAAACTAAGGAGCCATTACAAGATCTTAGCATGGATGGCCATCTCCCCCATGACTAAGTTGGAAAGAAGAAATCTAAAAAATAGAATGAGCTTGGCCATCAATTGAGGTGTTCCTGCCACTAGTTATTGTTGATAGGTTTAACTTGTTGCATGTTAACTAGCAATTGTTTGTTTGGGCTAGTATGGTGGTAAATCATCATGACCCCAAATAGAAAAGTTGCATGGATAATATAAGGTCCTCCCATAGCATTTGGAATTTTTTGCATTCAGGTACATGCATGGAATTCTAGTAAAGTACCTTATCTCCTAGTTGAAATTTAACTTTTCTTATTTTGAGGTCATGTTGTTGTTTGTTGTGCACCTTGTGCACTTCATTCAAGGATAAGGCTACCAATTGATTTTCATCCAATGTGTTTAAGTTCGTTAATCATTCTCTTTAGGCTAAAATTAAATCAAGGTCAAGTTCACAGGCTGTTGAAATGTACAGAGCTCTACTTAGTTAGGAAGAGTTGGAATTTTCCCTTATACTAACTCATAAGGGAAATTACAGAGAAGAAGTTTTTGTGTTAACTGATAAGCCCAAAGAGCATCATTGAGTTTGGTGCTCCATTCCTTCCTATACTTACTAACTATACATGTTAGTATGTTAGTTATTTCCTTGTTAGTGATCTCTACTTGACTATTGGCCTAGGGATGGTATGGAGCTGTGAGTTTGTGATCTACCCCCAAGCATTGCATAAGTTTTCAAAAAAGTAACACTTGTAAAATGTGTTCCATTATCAGAAATTAGTACCCTTGACACACCAAACTTGATTACCACATTTTGTTGTACAAACTAGACCATTGTAGAGGATGAACAATTAGTGATAATGGCTACTTCAACCCATTTAGTACAATAGTCAACAACGACGACAATATACACCTTTCTATTGGACATAGGGTTGATGGACCCCATGAAGTCAATGCCCCAAAAATCAAAAGGCTCAAATGGTTGAATCCATTGTTGGGGTTCTTCCATTAGTGTAATCATTCCTTCATCTCTTTGACATCTGTCACATGAAAGGAAGAACTAATGGGCATACCTGAAGATTGTTGGCCAGTGATACCCTATCACGAGGATTTTTAATGGTTGCCCTTCTCCTAGCATAGTAGCCTCCACAAGGGCCTTCATGAGCTTCTTCGAGGACTTGAAGTTGATCATCATCATGTACACACCATTGTACTAGGTCATCAGCACAACTCTTGTAGAGATTGCCCTTGATTTTAATGTAGTGTTTGGCCTAGTAAAAAAACTTTTATTTCTTCCTACTAGTCCATTCATGTGGCATCTCCTAAGTGAGTAGGTAGAAGAGGACATGATCATACTAGTTGGAATCTTTCAGATTTTCTACTTCAATGGCTTCAACAAAGAGGAGTTTGTCTAAAAATTGAAATAATTATGCTTCATCTTCTTTGATATCCCTTTGTAACTAAGACAAGTGATCAATGATCACATTCTCAATCCCCTTATCTACCATAGTAAGGTCAAACTCCTAAAGAATCACCAACCACTATATTACACAAGGGCTCACCATTGGTTTATTCATGAGAAATCATATAGCATTGTGGTTTATGTGCAAAAAATTTGATATCCAATCACATAGTGCCTAAATTTTTCTAAGGCATATACCACTACCATGAGTTCCTTTTCATTGGTGGTGTAGTTTAATTGTATACCTACAATGATTCAGCTTGCACAATGAATGTAGTAGAGACATTTTGGATCATCTAATTATGTAAGCACAACCTCCAAAGCATAATCGGATGCATCCATCATGATGTGGAATGGCTTGGACAAATCAAGTGCTCATAAACTTGGAGTTTCTATGAGCTTCTATTTTAGCTATTAGAATACGCTTCCACATTCCCTTGTCTAGGTGAACAATGCATCCTTCTTTGTTAGCTCTACTAATAATTGAGTGATTTTTGAGAAGTTTTCGATGAAGTGCCTGTAATAACCAATGTGGCCAATGAATGACCTTACATCTTTTATTGTTTCAAGTTACAAGGTGATTCCTTGGATGACTCATACTTTTTTAGGATTTACCTCTATCCCTTTGCTAGAAATTCTATGTCCTAATATAATACCTTCTTAAACCATCAAATGGCTCTTTTGCCAACTAAGCCTCAAATTAGTCTTCACACATGTTTGAAGTACTTACTTAAGATGGTCCAAAGCTTGCTCAAATGTAGCCCCATAGGTAGAAAATTCATCCATGCAAACTTCTATCCTACTAACAATTTGTTATTGAAAGATGCTAAGGACCAATCATTGGAATGTGTGAAGGCATTGCATAGGCCAAAGGGCATCTTTATGTAAAAGTCCTTCAAGGACTTGTGAATGTAGTTTTGGCCTAGTCCTCTAGTGCTATTGGGATTTAGTTATAGCCACTATAATGATCCAAGAAGCTATAATTGTAGTGCCTTGCTATGGTGTCTAACACCTGGTCCACAAATGGCAATGGAAAGTGGTCCTTGTATATCACCATGTTCAATAGTTAGAAGTCTATGTAGACTCTCCATTTCCCTCCTTTCTTTGAAACAATAACAAGTGAACTAACCCATTCACTATCCACAATCAAGTAGATTAACCCAGCTTTGAGAAGTTATTCAATCTCCTTCTTAACAATCTACTTATGCTTGGGATTCAGTTGTCATTGCAATTGCCTCTTTATCTTAATGGAGGAGTCTATGTAAATACATTATTGGCATATCTAAGGATCTATTCCTGTAAGCTCATGATATGACCAAGCAAATACTATTGGCCATTTGTTCACTACTTTCAACAATTTCTATTTTTGTTCAAGAACAAGTCTAGCATTAATAATCACTAGCTTGCCATTATCGAGAAAAGCATATTGCGTGACTACTGGTAAAGCCTTTAATTCAAGGGGCTCTTGCTTAAAGTTATATGGGATCTCCAACTCTCCCTAATCCATTTGTCTTTATGCATTGGAGAGTTGGTGATGGAGTTGCTCCATTTTGGTCATGAATTCAACATAAGTGCTAGTGAGGCTCTCCACTGGTCTCATGCACATGGTTGATTTAAGTTGATCATTGGTTATCAACCACTAGGTACCTTCTTATTTTATGACTACTGCATACATGCACTTTTGAACCATTGTTGTTTCAACACACTAATTTCATGCTTGAAGTGATATGTCTTTGATGGTCCACAATTTCTACATGTAATGGTACCCTATGTCATTGTATGCAATCCATGAAACTATTTTCTTTGCAACTTTATCGAATTCATTTTCCTTGAAAATTTTAAAGGAAATGTCTGGAATCCCCATTATGTCATCTATTGTGCTTAACCATCCCCTTTCCATAATGATAGGGAAGTCCCCCTTGCAATTTTCCACATGGATCACCAAGAAATCAACAAAATAGGACCACCCACATATGGTGCCCACAATGTCCTCCACTAACCCTAGAGGGATAGTGATGGACTGATCTGCCAACTATAATTTGATGTTGTTCTTTCTCAAAAGAGGCAAGTTCTAAGCCTTGTACATTTCTCAGAAAATCAAGTTGACTTTAGAACCTAAATCTAAAAGAGCCTTGCATGGTTCATTTCTTACAATCTATAAGTAGATGAGGGGACTCTTAGGATCATATCACTTCTAGCAAGGTGTTTGGCCTTTATTTAATTTATGATGGCATGGGTTAACATGACAATATGGATTTGTACAAATTTTTTGTTTGAAGGTGGCTTGATAGGACTTTCAGAGGTAGAAGCAGCAAGGTTGGTAGCCACATGTGTTTGTGAGGACTTCATGGGGCTACTAGTTCTAAAGAATGACCTTTTACAAGGCTTGGGTTTAGGACCACTTGAATGGATGTCTGACTATAGATTCAATACCCTCACAACATTTCTTTATTGTGCTATGTAGGAATTTTGCTCTACATAGATGGAGCTGGTGGCAAAGGTGTGGTTGTTTGTGGTGTAGGAGTTGATGAATGCTCTATAGTACTCTAGATGGTAGTAGTGTTAAGGGAAAGAGATCTCTCCCCTTAGAGAAGGTGCTCTATAGTACTCTAGATTGCAGTAGTGGTAAGGGAAGGAGGTGTGACTAGAGGAGCCACACAGGGATATAGGCTAATTGGACATAGTATCCATATGGATCAAGTTACCTATAAGGATATTACTATCATGGTGATGGCATTCCCCATGACTGTGGGTGTTGCCATTATTGATACTACTCCTGAGGTTGAGGACATGCTCCACTCGAATAATATGTTTTTTGGTGGAACTATTACTTGTAGTTGCCTTATGAATAAAGCAATTGCCATGATGCTTCCCATTTTTCCAATCTAGGATTTAAAGCATACATCCTAGATTCTTGTAGGTGTGACAACATTGGACAATATCCCTTAGGATGTTCATATTAGCAAATGTCACAACCATCATCGTCTATATTAGAATTTGCAACCTCTTCTACTGTTGCAACTTTACCCTTGTTCTTATGATATCCCTATTTTGTATTCTTTTTCTTCCTTCTTTCTTAATCACTATCCCCTTGGTCTCTTCATTTCTTTGCAATCTTCAAAGCTATTTGAAACTTCTCATCCAAGGAGTCCCACATCTTGCCTATCTTAGCTAATATTTCAATGATAGATTTTTGTATTGGCAAAGGTTTCCTTTACATCACTTCATCAAGTGGTGCCTTCTCCTCAGTATCATAGAAATGCACCTGCCTCTTACAAATGAAGTGGTCCCTATTGTACTCTTTTTGCATTTTTTAAGTTCACATTTTTCTTTGGCCAACTAATCTATTAGTCTTTGGATTTGATGGGCTCACAACTCAAAAATTTTGCTTGGGCATAGACCCCAAGAGTTTTCCTTGTTTCATTCATGAGCCCATCTATGATATGATGCAATTGATCCCTTTAGAAGTATCCATGGCCTAGGCATCAATGCAAAAAAGAATAGTACCTACCCAAGGCTACCTCCAACGACTCATGATTTCTTTATTTCCATCATTGGATCTATCTTCATAAGTTGAACACTCTAGAGTAGGTTTAAAACTTATTATTGAAAAGCTCTAGCATTGTACTCCACTAGCAAATAGATTCTAGTTCTAGGGACTAGTACTAGCTTTTAGCTTTTTTAATGAGTGTTCTTGGAAATAGTTTTAGCTTCTACAATTCATTTTTAATGTTCTATAAGGCACAAACATCATGAAAGACTTGCATGTGGTTCTGTGGATTTGAGTTATATCCCCCTTCAAATCTAGGAATACTGTTCATATCTAGCCACTTGATTCAACTATCTTTTAAGTGCCTTGTTGAAATTATAACTACCTCTAAAATCTTTAATATATTTTTGGCAGTTATGAGAGGCTCATCATAGTCATAATGATCTCGATGGCCCTTATCATGGCCATGATGTCTATGGTGTGTCCTGCTACACCTTCTTTTTCAGTGATGCTCCTACTTATATTACTATCCTTGCCCTTATTCTCTATTATCCTAGTGGGATCTACATTCATCCCTATCCCATCATTCATCTTCATCCCAATCACAGCTATTCTTTCTTTTGTCTCAACCTCTACTCCTCTTGTTAGAGTTGGCGGAAAAAAATGATGAGGATGATGATGAGGATAAAGAAGAACGAGAATCATCACTAGAACGATGCCTGCTAGTTCCTCTTCTTCAATTCCTACCCCAATCATTTTGTTTGTCCTTATCTTTATGCTTGTCATTATCCTTTCTTTTGGATGAATGGCTACAGTTGTTATCTTTTGAGGCCCCTTGGTCTTGAGAACCATTCTTTCCCTCACCCAGGTTGGTCATTGTTGATTGCAACCTCTAGTTAAGGGTATCTCCATCATAAAAATAAGGAGAGTCTATGTATTAGGATTGCTCTAAAATTAAGTCCTTGCTAATGAAGTGCTAAATAGTTGATGCGTCGACTAGGCCATGTATATGGGGCCCCGTCAACACATCTATCCATGCGTCTACATTGCCTCATTTACACAGAGCCTGTTCTAGCCTATAAATAAGTGTGCTTCCGCCACACTTGGGGACCTTTTTGGCAGTTGTAGAAAAGCTCTTGTAGTTTGTTTCCATGAGAGTTAAAATATTTTCCAAGTGCCCACATTAGGTGTGAGAAAGGTGTCTGGCTCTTTATTTGAGCACTAATGTACCTGAGCCATTGGTGTGACCGGCAATAAAGATGAGCTTTTTAAGCATTCCTTGCAACAATTAGACTTAGTCATTTGATGCATTTACTAGTTTAATATTTCTATGCTTTAATAATTCCTTAACTTTTCATTGTTATTGCCTTAATTGTCATCACTCTCTTATAGTTTTTAAAACTCATAAGTACAACCATCTCGAACATAAACCTGACACTTGGCAACCCAATGACGTTTAGCGTCTGGTAACCCAGTAGTGGTTAGGGGATGCTTAGGACGTGCATGGAAGATGGGATCAGATACTTATGCTAGGAGAAGTTAATAGATAGATTAAGATAATTATAGATTATGTAATATTCCATTCCTTACATTTCATTTCAAGAATTAGATGCTAGAAGATAAAGTGAAAAAGCCATAAAAATCATTTACCTCAATCTCACTTAACCATCGCAATCAGAACATCACAAGTGAGGTTGGGAAGACAACGACCATTCTAACATAAGGTTTTGCTGGTTAGGGTCTAGTGTATGCAAAGTGCTTATAGTCTATGGAATTTGACCGAGTCACGTGTGAATGCCCATGATTTGCATGGTTGGGCATAGGGGTACCTAGCCGTTCATCATTGGCACCAATGCTGGGGACTGTTAGTCTTACATGCACCATCTAACCTTAGCAAAATTATCATTCACGTCATTGGAATGGACCCAGGATAGTAAAATCTATGCACGCTAGGCGGTCTAAGTAAAAAGTAAGGTACACCAATTAGTGGATTATCTAACATCTAACATGTCTTCTTCTCACAGGCGACATGGATCAAACCCACCAATGCCACAAGAATGTCAGGTGGTATACACGCATCCAGATGAATATTTTCCCAACTTCACCTTTATCCTACATCAGGATGAGCATCTGCACTAGCAGGACATGGAAGGCAACATCATACTACTGCCTAATCAATCAACCCCTAGAATGTTGTTTCACAATCTTGCCAGACTAGGCATTCAGGACCAAGGTGTGGAGTACGTCATAGAGGACCATGACTACCGAGACTATCATCCCACTAAGGCCCAACGTGTATGAGACTATCAACAGGCAGAACGGCATGAACACATGAAGGGGAAACAGTTCAGTAACCCCTTATTTTTGCAAGGGCTGCAAGATGATGGGGAACCTGTCTTTCATGATTCCCATTTGGTCAAACTTCCCCTAGGGTACCAAAGCATTTAGTCCGTCATTCAAAACAAGCAATCAAGTGACTGGGACCCCCAGGAGGATGGAGGGTCATGCAGGAGAGGTCATGGCACAAGCAAAGATGGGCATGAAGATTAGGGTTGTCATCAGAGTAGAGGGGGAGATTGACACTGGGGCGGTGGTGATTCTTCTCCCTCTTCTCCAACCTCTCGCTCCCCTCTACCTTCATCCAATTCTGACTTCGATTGGGACCATGATAGAAAGGAGTGAGGTGATGGTGGTCATAATGACTAAAGGGAATGATGTGAGGGAGTACGTGACTAATCATGCAAGCCTCACCATCAATAAAGGAAAGGTAGCCGAACTCATCACAAACATCATGGCCTTCAGTAGAACTATGACTCGAATGAACCATTGTTGGTTACTCGAAGCATGCTCCATATCGCCGAGGCAATTCAAATACCCAATAGGCACTTGAAAGATAGCCAGATCAAGCACATTGACATGAACAACATCCCCAGATTTGAAGGGGGATATAATTGTTCCCTCGCACACTCATCAAAGAAGCAGAAAGCTGGTACTGATCTTTGGAGGCAAAATCAATCAGGAGATAGAGTACGATGTTGGAGATCTTTAACGACAAGTATCAAACCTACTCCAGAGTGGCCAACCTAAGACGTCAAATCCAAGGGTGAAAGCAAGGTAGTCATGAACCTTTGGATGCAGCCATGAGCAAATACTATTCATTATTACATTGATGCCCTAGTCATGGCTACTCTCAGCAGGCACAGCTTCACCATATCATTGATGGGCTCCTCTTTGAAACTAGAAAGACCCTTGGCATGTACACCCAAGGATGACTATCAGAACTAAGAGCCCACCAATTGCAGCGCTTAATTGAGTAAGTGGCTAAAGAAGAGGGGGAACTTAGAAATAAGGAGAGTGCAAAGGATTTAATCGGGATCCCTCCATCAAAAAGAGGGAGGTCCAATTTTGTGAAGATGAGGAGGAATCACCACTAGATGTAGCAGTGAACTAAAAAACCTTACCCCTACAAAGATTTTCCTCTAAAATATCAACAAAGGTTGATAGGATGTGAAACTCTTTGGACGAAAAATTTCAAAGTGTTCTGAAGATCGCAAAGGAGTCCAGAGAGTAAGGTAATGATCATGATCGACGTAGGAGGAAGGAAGCTAAACAGGCCCACCATAAAGGTAAGGGTAAAATTGCTATAGCAAAACAAGTTGCAGACTTTGACACAGAGGAAGATGATGAATGTGACATATGTTAATACGAACATCCTATGGGGAGTTGTCCTGTGGTGTCACATCTACAAGAGTTTGAGGTGTATGCACTGAATCCTCGCTTAGCAAAGAGGTAAACACCTCGAAGATTGCCTTACCCACAGGGTAATCTCAGGCAGTTCCACCAACAAAAAGGATATTATCCTAGTGGAGTGCCACTGCAACCTTATGAATACTTTCAGCAATGGCAGCACCCACAATAGTGGGGGATGCTGCCTCCAAGGCAATAATACCCTTACCGATAGCCAGATCCCTATGGATACTATGTTCAGCAACCAATCTTCCCGCGAACTCTTCTAGTCACGCAACCTTTCAAAATTATTACCACCCCCCAAAATATTTCTGACCATAATCTCCATCACCTAGGTGGAAGAGCCCACACCTCTACTGTCCTCCATCACCTTCTCCTACCATCCCTACTCAGTAGCACCCCACTCAACTACCACCTACTCCACCTATGCAGGGGGAAATACCACCACAGCCATAGCAACATAATGCTACGAGCGTTGTCAACCTACAATCGACTCCTCAGCTAAGTGGACTGGAAGTCAAGCTATAAAAACATCCCTTTTTCTGGCCTAATAACCTAAGCATACCATCACACACACCTATGACTAGTGCCTCTGAACCTCAAACTACCTCCACTGTTCCACCCTTCGAGCAGCCTTCAAACCAAACGCCCTCCAACGTACAAACGGTCATGTTCACACACATCATAACCGACTGAATAAAGGCATATCATCTTCCCTAGAAATTGATTCATCCGGGAAGCCCCCTCATCTATCTTTAGGTGGTAAGAAATAAGCCATGTAAAGCTCTTCTAGATTCGGGGTTGGGAGTCAACTTGATTTCACATGACATGTCCAAGACTTATAACATGCCCTCATTGAAGAAGAGCAACATTCAGCTTGAGCTAGCAGACCAATCCATTACGATTCCCTTGGGATTGGTGGAAGACATTGTGACCACTATTTATGGGTGGTCCTATCTTGCTGATTTCCTCATCATCCGTGTTGAGAATTGCAAGGGGAATTTCCCCATCATAATGGGAAGAGCCTGGCTAAGCACAGTGGATGTAAGATTGGGACTCCAAGATCTTTCCCTTAAAATTTCAAAGGAAAATCCTTTTGGGAATATCAAGAAGAAGCACATTCCATGCATCGCATACAGTGACTTTGGGTGCAACTATGTGCAGCAGCTATGATCCACTAAGCGGACATCTATTCAAGTATGCAGTCAGTGTACCGAGGAGTCACAAGTTCAACAATGTCTGTACGTAGCAGCCACAAATCAAGAAGGCACCCAGTGGCTGACCATTGATCCTGCTAGCAGCACTTTGTGCATGGAACAATCTTAGGGGCTTGTACATGCTTATGTAGAAAGCATGGATGATTTGGAATAGGTTCATCAACAAGAATCCACTGTTGATGACTATGATGATTCAGGAAAGTTGCAAATCCCTGAAAGTTTCAAACAAGAGCCCTTGGAACTCAAACCCTTACCGGCCCACTTAGAATATGCATTTTTGCAAAATGGGAAACCAGTGATTAGCAATGTCACCCTTGCTCCTGAACAAAAGAGGAAATTGCTGAAGGTGGTGAACAAATGGGAAGCTACTTTTGCATGGTTGTATCTTGAATTAACAGGAATTGATCCCAGGGTTTTCCAACATGGGATTTTTATTGACCCCTCCATGAAACCACGATGATAACCACAAAGGCGATTGAACCACAAATTGAAGTAGGTTATCAAAGACGAAATCGAGTAGTTGCTGAAAGTGGGGTTCATCTACTCTATTACCGATAGTGAATGGGTTAGCCCACTCATTATTGTGCCAAAAAAGGATGGCAAATGAAGGGTCTGTATAGATTTCTAATTGCTCTACATGGCTACCTTCAAAGATCACTTCCCACTTCCATTTGTGGACCAAGTGCTGGATACCATTGCAGGGCATCGTTATTATGGCTTTTTGGATGGTTATAGTGGCTATAATCAAATCTAAATTGCGGCAAAAGGCCAGGCCAAGACAACCTTCACAAGTCCCTGGGGAACATTCACATACAAAAAGATGCCCTTTGGCCTATGTAATGCACATTTTTCTTTCCAATGCCTTATCCTCAGCATCTTCCAGTAGTAAATTGGCAATGGGGTAGAAGTCTTCAGGAATGACTTCTCTACCTATGGAGCCACATTTGATCAAGCCTTAGACAACCTTAAGCAAGTTCTAAAAAGATGTGTGGAAACTAATCTATGACTCAATTGGCAAAAAATCCACTTAATGGTCCAAGAGGACATTGTGCTAGGGCACCAAATTTTACAAATAGCGATTAGCCTGGGTCCTGAAAAAATCAGGGTCATCTAAGGAATCACTAGGCAGCCAAGCACTGTAAAAGATGTTCGATCATTTCTTGGCCACACTGGTTACTACTGGCACTTCATCGAAAATCTTTCAAAGATCACCAAGCCATTGGTAGAACTCACGAAGAAAGATGCTCCATTCCTCTAGACCAGGGAATGTGAATCTACATTCCAAACACTTAGAGACTCTTGTTCTACGGGCACCTAATTGGTCCAGACCCTTTCACATCATGACGAATGCATCCAACTATGCATTGGGAGCTGTGCTCACATAATGGGATGACTAGAAATGCCCATACTATATTCACTATGCAAGCCGTAGCATTGTGGGTGCTTAGCTTAACTACATCACCACTGAAAAAGAGTTGATGGTGGTGGTGTTCACCTTGGAAAAATTCTAACACTATGTGCTTAGGTACAAGGTGTTTGTGCATACTGACCACAGTGCCATCCGGTTCTTGATGAACAAACCAACGGTGAGCCCACATATCATATGATGGCTCGTGATTCTTTAGGAATTTGACCTCACTATGATAGATTGGAAGGGAACCAAGAATGTGGTCACTAACCACTTCTCTCGACTGTGATGGGATAACACAGAAAAGGAGGAGCCACTCTCTGACTAATTTCTAGATGAACTCCTCTTCGCATGAGCGATCGAGAATCAAGTGCCCAAAGAATCACCTTGGTTCAACCACATCCTCACTTATCTCACAACCCAGGAATTGCCAAAGAAGTGGGACCATCAGCAAAAACAATAGTTTCTCCATAAGGCCAAGCGCTTCATGGAAATCAATGGCCACCTTTATAAGGTGTGTGTAGATGGCCTAGTTCGATGGTGTGTCCCTAATGATGATACACTATGTGTCCTCTAAGATGCTCACGAGGGTCCTTGTGGGGGCCAGTATGCTAGACGACGCACGACCATTAAGATCCTGCTTATAGGATATTACTGGCCTACAATTTTCAAGGATGCATAATGGGTCACCCGCTCCTATGAACAATGCCAGAGAGACTGTGGGATAACTACACAAATGGAGGAACCTTAATAGTGGATCCAACCACTGGAGCCCTTCGACATCAGGGGCATCGACTTCATGGGTCCTATCACACCCATGTCCAATGGGAAGGTGTACATCATCATCGTTATGGACTACTGCACAAAGTGGATGGAGGCAGTAGCCGTCATCAACTGTTCCTCAAACATCGCTGCACAATTCATCCAGTAGCAAATCATAAATAGGTTTGGAGTGCCACATGCACTCATCTCAAACAATGGAATGCATTTCATAGGCACTAACTTTCGTAAACTCATGTGATACTTGGGGGTTACCCATAAATTTACAACGCCTTATCACCCCCAAGCCAATGGGCAGGCCAAAGTCACCAATAAGGAGATCACCAAAATCCTCACTCGAACCATTAATAAATATAGAAGGGATTGCAGCACCAAACTTAATGATGCCCTCTAGGCCTATCGCTCCACTTGGAAACTTCCTATAGGTTACTCTCCCTATGATTTAGTGTACAGTAAGCTATCGAAACTTCCAATCCAGGAAAAACTCTAGACACTATCTACAGCCTATGACCTGGGTCTTGACCTACCACTAGCACAATGCAAACGACTTATCAACCTCAGTGTGCTTGATGAGAATCGATTGGTGGCCTTGTCATCAAATGAGATACACAAGGCCTATAATAAAAAATGACATGATCTAAGGATTTGAAAAGTAACATTTAGATGTGGAGATAAGGTACTTTATTGGAACCCCACACATGTACCGCAACCGACCAAGTTTCAAACACTGTGGAAAGGACCTTACATTGTCTCCGAAACCTTCCCATTTGGGGCCTTGCTTATACACAAACCTGAGGACCCCATAAGAATGCAGTTGGTCAATAAGCAACAATTAAAACCTTTCCATGAACTCCACCAAACCAGTGCTACCGCCTCATCGTTACAGGGATAGCCTCGTTCCATTTTTTAAGTCTCCTCCTTCCAACCTAGTCATGGGGGAGACTGCCCTCCATGCTGATCCATTCTACTAAGCTCCTCATTGTTTTTGGAACTTTTTGTTTTACACTTTTTTGTTTTTCAACATCATTCGTACGTTTGCCAATTCTTACTAAATTTTTCTTTCTTTAATTACTTTTCTATTTCTTTGTTGCTTATTTATGTGTGTGTGTGTGTGTGTTTAATTTCCAATTGGTTGCTAATAAATTGTCTTATTATCATCTGATGTATGGTGTGGTTGGTTTTCGTTGTGATGGGTCACATGAAATGGTCCACCTATTTGATCTCACTCTCGCCCTCACATTGTTGTTCTTGGAAATTACGTCTACTTTCATCTCATAAAATCAGTAGTGAGTCCATGTCATCCACCCATTCATCCCCTCCATGGTTTTCCTCCCTTTGGAAACATGTAAACCCCCTTCACTTAAAAAAATTTTAATTAATGTGTGACTTGTGTAGTTCCCAGACTCGGGGATGACCTAATCATTTGAATCGGGTGTGACTTCAAGGGAAATGCACCATTCATCGTGTCTTTCTATTCCCTAGGTTGCAGGAGTGTCCTCATGGATTTCTTACCACTCCAAGTTCTTTTCCACAAAGAAGCTCCTTGGCAATTTGACCTTGCATGGTGTGGTCCTGATTGCAAAAACACAAAAAAAAAACATGAGGATTCAAAGCACACCCTTGGTTGAATGCATGCAACCAAGCATGGGTCTTTGCATGGTGTGGTTCCCACAACATAAAAAAAAAACAAACAAACAAAATAATATAATAAAATCATCACTATGTGGGAATTCAAAGCACACCCCTTAGACTGCCTCTCACAGGCCACAAGCACTAGTTATGAGACTTGCTTCATCCCCTCTAACTTAGTCCCATTTCACTTCCTTCCTCTCACGCATGTTGAAGTGGTGGTTCTCTGTGGGTGCATTCTTATACTCTTGTGGGTGGACGAGCCTTCGCATGTTGCTGCGATGTCACTGTATATGGTTGGTTTTGGGTCTAAACTCAGGATAGGTCCTACTGGGTCACTTAACCACAACTTCACATGGGGTTTCATGTGACCGATAATCGGAATCCCAATTCTCACTCCTCTCTCGTCACCCATTTCTCTCCATGACTCACCTCACTACCCATCTTATATTTTGATAGTTTGTCATGCTTTCCATGAACTCCTAATGCTTCGAAAGGTTCTCATGGATGAGAGTATTAACTTGCGATTACCATTCCTTGACTCTGAGGCCCACAAATGCCGGTATTGACGATATGCAAGGGCTACTACCTATTATGGGCAGGACTCACTTGCATATAACTAGTCCCGTTTGTTAGTCTCCCATCCTCTTGATTTTGTTGGTTGATTATTTTCATGATACCCATCACTCAATTTCTTCTTCGTGGAGTTCTTTCTCACAACATTCTCCTACTTTTTGACTCCCTTTTTTTGCCCCACTTACCTTCCTCTTTCTCTTAGCTGAGTTCCTAGTCTTTCAAGCTCTTCAACGGCCCCAATTTAGCATTTTAAATCCATTTTTTTGGGCTTTTCTTAGGCTGGTCAATGCACACAACCCCCTGCATCGACGCAGCCCCATATACATAGCCCCTTGCGTATACGTGGTCATGTATACGTGGCCCTATCGACACAGCACCAAAACTCTATATATACCCTCATTGCGCATTACATTTTTGTTTATAACAAATTGGGGGGAGATTTTTCATTTTTTCTGCCTTGCCTCTTCTTCCAAGCACTTATGTTGTCTACCGTGTGTCCTAATCAACCTATCCTTCCTCTCTTTAGCAACTGGAGGTATGCTCTCAATCGTGGGGGGGTGAGATCTATTGAAATTAATTAATTACTTACAATTAAAATCAATAATGACTTAACACCTCTTAAGGGAAATTTAAACTCCAACTCATGCCTTAGTATTTTTGGTTCTAACCCATCAACTAATACTCTGGGAAATTTAATGGGATGCACATGCTAGCACCATAACTTAGTTAAACTAAGAAGGTGTATGAGGGCCATTTTGAGCAACTTCTGCACAATTTAATTAGTGGTTATGTTTGATTGCATATGGCACCAAAACCAAGGCATCCAAGGGGAGAAGGACCATCACAACCAAGGGACAAGCGACCATGAATGGAAAGAGGATGAGGTGTGCAGCACCCAAAGCACATGGAGGGCTCCCATGAAACTGGCCGCCTTCACGAAGGGCCTGATGTGGAATCTGTTCATCAGATTTCTGAAGAGGAGATCCCAACGAACAATCAAAAGGGGATGAGACTCCAACAATAGCGCCACGGCTTGAAGTCACCTTGACCCAAGCATGTCTTGATGCTATCAAGCCAAGGGAGGTGCAACGAATGGTCTTGAAAGAGTTGCACTTTGGACCATTCCTTGAGAATGCACCAGAAGAGGTGAAACTCCAATTGCAAAACTCTCCTATGTGACCAATCATCACATCCAGTGGTGAATGGTATTTAGGAGAGACTTATCTCTTCTGGACAAATCAGCAGCTGGGGTCCAGAGTAAGAATCAAGGACATCTATGTCTCTTACTCTACAGAAGCAATCGCACAAGCTCTGGGGTTGCCTAAGACCAGAGCTGATGTGGCAGAGATCCCTAAACAAGTAGATCCCGAGGTAAAGGGGGAGTGGATCAAGTGGTGCTATGGGGGTGGATCGTAAAGAGTTTGACACTTTGACCATCGCAGAGAGGGTATATTCAAAAATTGCATCTTATCACCTGAACCCAATAGTGACACCCAACAAGATCACTACTTTCTCCGCTCGTGCGTGTGCCGCTCTAAGTGGAAAATTCCCAATGAGCCTTCCACAATTGTTGTTTTTAGAGATTGAGAAAAGATTTGCTGAAAGCAAACGTGGAAGGCGGGCTCTACCCTTTCCCTGCTTAATTAGGAAATTATGCAAACGAGCAAGGATAACATGATATGCCAACAATACACTTCGGCACGCCCCGATTGCCTCATTGCAGGAAATGATGAAAAACAGAACTCTAACCACCACACAAACTGAGGAAGAGTAGCAACCACCTCCACCACCTACACAAACAATGAGGTCCGGTTCACAAACCATCACAGAACATATACGTGAAATCCGACAATCGCTCTTGAGCCAACAAGAGTAATCTAGGGGGACCGGTGGAGGAGAAGACCCTTTAGTCTATCACCGTGCAATGAGCCACCTAGAGCAAGTGGCTCGATTAATAAGTCTGCTAGAAAGAGTAAGGCCAATGTTCTATGTTGCCCGAACACAAGTACCTGCAAGAACTGATTCTAGTGTCTGAGAAGTAATGGTATCCACCCAACAGTTATTTCCTGAAATTTCAGGAAATGCCACTACTTTTTTGGTACGCTTGGAGGATGGAGAGGGGGCAACAGTCTTAGTGATGCACCACCAAGGACAGGAGATTATAGCTGAAGTGGTTGCTAACACAATTGCTACAACCCTTAATGCATCGGCGGCACCTATACCAGATGTACATGGACTCAAAGATGTACAAGCATTCGCCAAGACTTCACATAGCAGGATTGATGCAACCCAACATGAAAAACTATTGGACCAATTAGTGGGAATCAGGCAATCACTTCTAAATTTCTTTGATCTTTCGGATAACATCACTACAACCTAATCAAATATGCTCTCAGCAAGGGGTAAGAGCCTCATCTTGGAGGAACAACTTGAAGTTACTCAAGCCAATTGTTAATGCTTGGCAACAGAAGTTGCCTAATTAAGGGCCCAACTTGTTGATCCAACTCTCCTCAACCGTGAACTCACCAAAGATGAAGCTTTTCAATAGCTTCAAGTCAAACTCCAGATAGTTGACGATGAGTGAGAGTCGGTGATCTTTGATAAGTCCTTGGCAAACATTTGTGCATATCATCTAAACAAGGACTTGATAGAGGTTTGCCAGGAGAATGTCAAGTTAATAGTAGCAGTTCGTCGCCTACGCAATGTTGGTGATGAAAATTAGCACATGAAAAGCTTTATCCACCAACAGCAGGAAGAGCTAGCCAGGGTGAACGCTGATGTGAGGAGGTTGGCCACTGAAAATCGAAATCTGTCTATGGAGGAGGTTCGTGCCTTGTGATAGAAATCAACCATCAAAATCGCCGCTTGGAAAAGTGAAGCCCTTAAGTTTGAGAAAGTTAAAAATCATTACAAAGACCAAGTGGGATTACAGAAGGAAGTGAATGAAAAGCATATTCAAGTCGCCAAGGCCAAATTGAACCAAGCACTCCAGTAGCTTCAAGAAGGAGGTGAGGTGTGGCAACCCATCTTTGATGGGTTGAATGCCTACAACCAGGCTAAAATCCACCTCAAGGAACTGCAGATTGAAGAAATGACAGAGTACATGGAGTTGGTCAACCTTCGCTATGCAAACCTGGCTATGCTAACAACTGGAAGACCACGGTCTAACCTAGAAAAGCAAGTGGCCATCTCGTATTCTTTATATGAGGGTGAGTTCCAAGTGCATAAAGCGACAAAACAAAAATTGGAAACATCAAATGCGGAACTTGAAGTTCTCTGCATGCATTTTGAAGGGCAGCGTGAAGTTGCTGAGAACTTGGCTTGATGAATGAATGACTACTATCAGCTACAGACATCAATTAGAGTGTTTGACATCGAACAAAAATAGTTTGCAGCCTAGTTTGTCAATCTAAAAGAACTCTTCCTTGCACTTCCATGCCCTTGGGAGGTTCCAGTCCCAGCACACATTGGCGAAGCTACTTGGATAGTGAATGATCCCAGAAGCAAGGAAGAGAAAATGAGGGCTCTCTTGGAGGCTTTCTGGTTGCCTCTAGAATTTGTAGTTGCTGCAAGGAAACCATCATCCGCGCCACCACTACCACATGTGCAGGGACTAGTGAAGGTCCATCAGAACCACCACCACTAGGGATGGTGTGATCTTCTCCAACAATTTTTACACCTTTGAGCATAGCAAAGAATCCAGGATCATCGAGGTGTTGAATTTTATCTCTAAACACCACCATTTTTGTAACTTGTTCCTCTCTGTACACTTGGGCACTTGGTGCATCGATAAAATTGGTGTTGTGTCATGTGTGTTGTGTCATGTGTGTTGTAATAAGAAGTTCATACCTTCCAAATTGTAATGAAACTCAAGGATGAGTTTTTACTCAGTCATGGGGGTATGATGAACCGCTAAGCAGTCGATGCATTGACTAGGCCGCATATACGGGGCCCGTATACACAACCGCGTCGATGCAGCCCTATCGACGCATCTGTCCATGCATCTACATGGCCTCGTTTACACAGAGCCTATTCTAGCCTATAAATAAGTGTGCTTCCACCATACTTGGGAACCTTTTTGGCAATTGTAGCGAAGCTCTTGTAGTTTATTTCCACGAGAGTTAGAATATTTTCCAAGTGCCCGCAGTAGGTGTGAGAAAGCTGTCCGACTCTTTATTCGAGCACTAATGTACCTAAGCCATTGGTGTGACCGACAATAAAGATGAGCTTTTCAAGCATTCCTTGTAGTAATTGGACTTAGTCATTTGATGCATTTACTAGTTTAATATTTCTATGCTTTAATAATTCCTTAAGTTTTCAGTGTTATTACCTTAATCGTCATCGCTCTCTTATAGTTTATTAAACCCATAAGTATGACCATCTTGAACGTAAACCCGACACTTGGCAACCCAGTGATGCTTAGCATCTAGTAACCCAGTAGTGGTTAGGGGATGCTTAGGACGTGCACAGAAGATGGGATCAGATACTTATGCTAGGAGAAGTTAATAGATAGATTAGGATAATTATAGATTATATAATATTCCATTCCTTACATTTCATTTCAAGAATTAGATGCTATAGATAGAGTGAAAAATCCATAAAAATCATTTGCCTCAATCTTACTTAATCATCACAATCAAAACATCACAAGTGAGGTTGGGAAGACAACGACTGTTCTAACACAAGGTTTTGCTGGTTAGGGTCTAGTGTATGCAAAGTGCTTACAGTCTATGGAATTTGACTAAGTCATGTGTGAACACCCATGATTCGCATGGTTGGGCGTAGGGGTACCTAGCCGCTCATCACTTGCCTTCTTTATGCTACTACAAGAATAACTAGGTTGGGATCCTCTTACCTTTAGAAGCCTCATATCATGCTTCCACTTATTGATCCTTCTTTCACTAGACATTGATGGGGTAATAATCCTAGTAGATGTGGTCCTAGACCTCATACTTTGTGTTAAGTGTAGTGATTCCTAACCTAATGAGATTGTTCATCAACATGGAAAGAATAGATTAGTCAAAAGACAACACAATGTTGCCTTTCATATCTCTATATTGTAGTTGCTTATCCTGATGTAGGATGAAAGTGAAATCCAAAGTGTAAAGGTCTAGATGGGTGTAAACAACACGAAGTTGTTAAAGCATTTTTTGGACTTCCTGTCTTTGATTAGTTTCACCTGTAAATAGTGGAGACTTGTACTTATGAGAAGAAGCCATGTTAGTTTTTCCTAAAAATAGTGTGCTTGCTCTTATCTCCTTAATGATTTATCATTGACTAATCCTTACAATCTCTTTGTATAATGTCACTATCTTTTCCTACTTATTGCACCTAGCTAAACTAAGTCCTTGGCAATGGTGCCAATGATGAGTGGTGAGTAGTCCCTATGCCAAACCATACAAATCACAAGCATGCACTAGCAATCTAATCAAATTTTATAAACTTAGCTCCTAAGTGTGCCTATAGACAAAGATTATGACTAAAGGAATGTATGATCATTATCTTCCTAACTCTCACTTGTATAAGTTCTTAGGTATGGTCAAATGGAAGTTAAGGCATATGATATATATTTATGTTTACATTTTTTATATGTTTTTTATCCTAAGCATGGATAAAAAGTTAAATGGTTGATAATTAATTATTTTAACTATCTAATGGTTCTAAACCTAACTATCCTAACATAAGTATCCATATCTACTTTCTGTACACATCCTAAACTTGTAGTAATGCTACTAGGTTACCAAGTGGCAATTACTAGGTGTACTAAATGGCCATTGCTAGGATTACCAAGTGTTAAACAGTATGCTCAAAGTGGTTGTACTTATGTGTTAATTATTAAAAGTATTAATTACTCAAGATGAGAATATAAAGTGCATTAAGAATAAAGTGCAAGTAAAAAACATTAATCTATTCTAAGTGTCACAATGAATGTTAAGAATCTCATCTTTATTGCTGGTCACATCAATGTGTTTAGGTATATGATGCTCAAATAAAGATCCATACAATTACTTTAGTTCATACTACGAGCACTTAAAAAATTATTCTAACTCTAATTGCAAGAGCTCTACTACTCTATTAACTTAATGTGCCATAAATGCAGTGGGTATGCACATTTATGTAGGTTTGACTAACATTTGTGTCAACACATCTATGTCAACGAGGCTATGTTGATGCATGCTCGTCAATGCAACTAGTCAACAATGCTTCATCACTAGGCTTCAAATTTTAGCTAAAATCCTAATAATGACTAGAATTGCAAGTGGTGGCTCACTCATGGTTCTATAGACCATGAGTTATGATGGACTTGAGATTAGGTCATGGTGTTGAACATAGGTTATGGTAAGCTCATGGTCTACCCTAGAGCTTAGAGCTTAAAACATGTATTATGGTGGCATTATGGTCTGTTGATCATAAGTCATGAAATAGACATGTTGACCTCATCATGAGTCATGGTCAAATCATGATTAATATAAAATGTATCAGATTTCTACCTCTAGCCTTCTTTGGATTTCTGTCATGACCACAAATTGTGATTGGCTTGTGCTATAATACTACGACCTATAGTGAAATTGTGATTCTATGAAATAAAGGCCTTTTCTTCTTTACAAAACTACAATTCATGGTGAGCTCATGATAAATCCTCTATGAATACTACAAGTCATAGTCAACCTGTGGTACATTTGTGGTTTCATGAGGACACCAAAATCAACCCTAAAATGATGCCAAAATCAAGCATAAATAATGTTATCTATGCAAAGGATGAAGAAGGCAACCTAGCAGAAGTAAGAACAACCCAAAATCATTGTGAGTTGGATAATTTTGAATTTTTAGCAGAGATCTCCCTACTTATTCTTGGATGATCAAAAAACATCTTCTTGAGCTTGAAATAGCTTTAAAACCTACAACATATACTTAGCAAGAATGAAACAACAATGGAGATTGATCTTCAATAAGGTCTTCTTCTTCTTTCTTCTCTTTAATGATCATGAAACTGATATCAAATTGAAATAATGTTGAAATTGGTGAAAACAAAGAAATCTTGGAATGCAAATAAAATAGACAAAATTACTCAAATGAGATAATAAGATAATGATATGAAGGCATTTCTATAACTTCAAACCTCTTTTCATATTACAATGGAGTCTTCACATAAAATTAACTCCCTGGAATATCTCAAGTTTAAGGAGAGCTCATACATCACATAAATAAAAATGTGGAAAGGTGCTTAAAAGCACACTCAACTCTAATATGATTGTAAAGAATCCCATCCAGTCATAACTAAATCATAAGGAGAGGATACTTATGATACCAAATCACGAGGATGTGCCACCTATGTACTTCATGTGGATCCAATATATAGGAAATGGTCACATGGGGTTAAGGATGGTTCCTAGGAAGAGATGCATGACATGTGGCATTTAAGACCCACATTTTGATTTCACTTTGACTTTTCCTCTACTCTCATATCTAAAATATAAAAATTGTATCTTGTGATACATTATATAGAGACATGGACCCACACTACATGACTCATATAATAACATGGAAAGTAAAATTATCTCTTACACTAACATAAAAAATAGAAATAGGACAAGGGAAGCACATATTAGGCTCCAAATATTGTCACATTTTTAGTATAAGAGTAAGTAATGAATATATGAAGATTATAATTCAAAACCAAGAAGTTTTGCAAAAAAAAAAACATGAGCATTATTGAGTTAGTTATGCACTTCTTGTTAAAGTATCTCTAGCATGTGATCATGAGTTCAATTCTTAATTGTGCATACAACTAGTAATTCAACTAGTAAGTTCATTTAATGTTAGAATAATGATATTATCATATTATAACTAAATATTGTAAAAATATCCTAACTTCATTTTTGCTACAAGTCCTTTGAGACTCCTAGAAAAAAATTAATTTAATTACAAATATTTCATTTATATGAGTGGTTGGGTGAGATGATGTGTAGTGGGTCAAATTTGAAGCAACTTAATAATAGATACATGGGAGGTGTTGGAACCTGAAATAATTGAAACATAGGTACACCCCAAGACATATAGTCTAATTAGACCTTTATAGCTTAACATTGCCCACTAGAATCGAACCCATGATTTGGAGCTTCCAAATCAAGAGTTTCAACACTAAGCTACCATCTTGTTGTTAATTTAATTATAGATACATCCCAACACATATAGCTAACATGATGCTTTAGGATAATTTAAGAATAATATAATGGTGCCTTAAGTATAACCTAAAGTAACAGTCTCTTAATTCCAAATTGACATCGCACAATGGGCACACAACATAAGCTATTTGCAAATATTTTTTTTTTATAGAGGGGTGTTAAACCTAACATAAGGGACACCACTTAAATGATGGAACGGTACTTATTTCTCAAGTTCTAAGGCCTAGGTTCAAGTGTGGGTGGAGCCACTTAAAAGAGGTTAAGCTTTTGCTTATCCACTACCCTTATGGGACCTTGCCTTGGCAAGATGAACATTGATCCTCTTGAAGATGATTATTTATCAAACATAAAGTAATTTGACTATGGGTACACCCCCACATGTATAGCCAACACAATACATTAAAATAATTATAGGAAAAAATATTTTATTTATACAAGGTATTGTTGAACTAGAAAGAATGACTATAAGTACACCTCAAGCATGTTTAGAATTTTATGGTTTATTTGGATGTTTGGAGATTTTCATTGTATTTTATGTTTATTTTTGCAAGTTNGAGATGAAGAGGTCTCAAAGAAGGAGACACTAATAGCCAAAGGGGAAAAGCTCACCTCAAAAGAGGAGAAACTACA
>MNCI01014538.1:163801-241168 GCA_015680685.1 Gnetum montanum
ACTCTTGATGAGAGTACTTCTAGCAAAGTACATATCCCATTTTTGTTTAACTGAGCGAACATAAGTTAGCCGTTGTTGAAGAGCAACATTAAAAGGGTCATGTTGAAGTGCAGAGTTAAGTTGTTGCAATTCAGAATTGACATTCGCCTCAATAGACCTACGTTTCTTAGCATATTGCTTGCCCAACCAGCGAGCAAAGTTGCGAATACAAGAAGTGGCACGCAACCACCAATCAATCCAACCTAAATTGCCCAATGGCCTTCTCTCTGCATTCCAAAGAGATGTCAAAAGACCTTTACTAGAAGGAGTAAGAAATAAAGAGGCATTCATGCGAAAAAGTTGGTGATGTTGAGCTAAAGATTTAGAACCAAAGGTCAAAGTGAGAGAAATTGGAAAGTGGTCTGAGAGGGTAGCATCAAGGTGGACCTTAACATGACCATCACAAAACCATGAGGAATAACTAGAGAAATAAAATCGATCAAGTCGCTCACAAATGCGATCAGCACCAAGCCTAAGGTTGGACCAAGTAAACCAACCTTCACGATTCACGTTAGAGCTGGCAGCATCAAAGAGACAAAAGTGCTCCTTAACATCACTCCAACTAGAAAGCTCGAGGCTGGTAAGTTGAGAAGAGGCTCCACCAACTTTATCATAAGGATGTTCGATCATATTAAAATCACCTCCAAAGAGCCAAGGAATGTTAGGCAGACTGTGAAGGAGAGACTGCCAAACACTGGCCCTAGTGGTAGGAGTAGTGGGAGCATAAATATTACAAATGCCGAAAGGACCAGAAGCGCCTTGAAGAGTAGCCCAAACAAAAGAGGTGTGACTACCATGAGAGAGAATTTTGTTAGACCAAGATTTATTGATAATAAGGGCTGCACCACCTTGACCAGTAATATGATTTGTGGAAAAGACAATAGAGTCAGGTAGGATGCTATTGCCTGCAATAATTGCATCCAGAGTAGAAATTTTAACCTCTTGCAGGAGAAGGAAGTCAGGAAGTAAAGGTCGAGAGTGAATAAAAGCACTGACCACCCATGTTCGGAGGTGATTGGAGAGCCCCCGAACATTCCAAGAATAGACTAACATCCAGAGAAGGGGGAGGAGGCCCCCGCCCTAGTTGCAGAGTTAACAATGTCTAAAGAAATCATTTCCTAGTTGTGATCAATGGCAGTAAAGGGATTGTGGGTGAGTAAGAGAGTTTGAGTGGATTGGTTGGACTGAAGTGTAACATCGTTGGTAAAAGGCATACCTCGATGTTTCCTACTGAGGGGAACTGTTTGAAATACGTCATCATCAATAGGAGGGTTGTTAGAAGCTGTAAAAATGTACGGGTGTTTTCCCTTAGCCAATGAAGAAGCATGAGGAGGTGGCTTTTTGGTAACCTTACTTTGAGACCGAGGTGTGGGAGGAGCCTTGTTGCTAATAGAGGAAACCTTAGGATCAGTAGGGGAGGATTGTTGTGATCGTGCTTGCGCTGCCTTCTTTCATAACATAAAGGGGCATGAGACAAACATATGACCCTCTTGGTGGCAGTAGTGACAAGAGTTGGGAAGGTTGTAATAGACCACCTTTTGCATATAGTTAATACCACCTGCACGCAAAATAAGTTCTCGTTTAAGAGAGTCTAAGTCCACTTCAATCATATATCGAGTCCTGCGAAGGCCACTAGGTGTACCTAAGGATTCAGTGTGTTTGATTAATCCAAGGCGAGACACAATATCCCTTTCAACTCTTTCGAAAATCAAGGGGAGATTCGGTAACTCTACAAAACAAGGGACTTTCCAAAATTCAGGAGAAGTTGGGTTGAGAGAAGGAGTCCACTTGCGAATAATCAATAAAGCATGACGATGGTGAAAGACACTAATGCTAAGAGCTTCAGAGACCATCTCTAAGTTAATAAACTCAACAAGTAGAAAAGAATTAGATAAATATCGAACATGTGAAGCTATCAAACCATGATCTTTCCAAATAGAGTTGACATGATGCAAAAAGCTAGAAGAGCGGGGTAGGTAGCCTAAAATTTGCACAAAGACATACCTGCTAGAAATGTCATGGGTGATAGATTCAAACAAATCAGCAGGAAGCTCGTAGAACAGCTCGAAAGAAGTGGAGCCACCATCTGGCGACATGGCAACCGAAGGAGCTGATCTAAAACAGGTCAGAGAGCCTTCTTGTCCACGATCACAAAACAGAACAGGCAACAAGATCTGCTTGAGATCTGCAAAGGTGCCTTGATCCGATCCGATCTCACAGGCAGCGGGATCTGCGAGGGTGCCCTGATCCGATTCGATCCAATCTCCGTTCCTCGCTCTACCTTCGTTTGTAGATCTGAATTTTCTTGGAAAAAGTCGTAAGAAGAAAAAAATCTGAAACAATTATGGAACGCACTTCTGTTCAGGTATCGTGGAAGAATTATTAGTCTACTAAAAACGTTGGCACTTCGGCCAATTGGGAAGAATCCCTCCCACACTGGATTTGCATAGTGCAAACTACTTGATACGGATTCATCTAACAAAATGTTAATTGTGGAACAAAGTTGAACTAGAAAGAATGACTATAAGTACACCTCAAGCATGTTTAGAATTTTATGGTTTATTTGGATGTTTGGAGATTTTCATTGTATTTTATGTTTATTTTTGCAAGTTTTCTATCTTTGAAAACATTTAATAATTCTTGAAAAATGTCAAATATACGTTACTATTAACTACATGCAAAAGGAATAGGGCAAGTGGTCAAGACACTCATTTCTTGATTGGGAGGTTATGCTATTGACCTTAAGTTATATTCCCTATTTAAAAAACAAACTATGTGCAAGATATGATATGTAAGTACTACCAACAATGAGATCTTAGCCTATCATTAAGAACTATAAATCCAAATTGTTCTTTTTCTTGGAGTTTTGTTTTATATGTTGGAATTGTGAAAATAATTTTTTTAAAATATATTTTTTAAGGGATCACTACTTAGAGGGATGGTGAGGTGCTTTTTCTCAAATCCTAAAACCTAGGTTTGAGCTTGGGCACTCAAAAAATGTTTATCTTTTGCTCATCTATCACCACTTGTAGGTCTTACCTTGACAAAATAAGCATTGAGCTTTTGGGTGATCATCTTTTTACTTGAACTATTTTTTGTTGGAGTGTTTTTTTTTTGAGAAGGGGAGCCAACATGATAGTTTCCTATGCTAAGATTGTGAAAATACTTAAACTTTTTTATTTTGACAATTTTTCTTTCTTGAAGAGCCGCCTATCATTAAAAACTATGAATCCAAATTGCAAAACTGACCCTAAACCGGACAACTAGACCTTTTTAGTAATGTTTTATTTAAATAATAAAATTTGCATCGCCAATATGGTGACAAGTTTATATGTTATGTTGAAATTGTGAAAATACTTGGAAATTCTTTTTCTTGGAGTTTTTTTTATGTTGAAATTGTGAAAATAATTTTTTAAAAATATATTTTTTAATTGATCATTACTTAGAGGGATGGTGAGGTGCTTTTTCTCAAGTCCTAAAACCTAGGTTGGAGCTTGGGCGCATCCACTCAAAAAGATGTTTAGCTTTTGCTCATCTATCACCACTCGTAGGTCTTACCTTCACGAAATAAGCATTGAGCTTTTGGGTGATCATCTTTTTACTTGAACTACTTTTTACTTGAACTATTTTTTGTTGGAGTGTTTTTTTTGAGAAGGGGATCCAACATGATAGTTTCCTATGCTAAGATTGTGAAAATACTTAAACTTTTTTATTTTGATGGTTTTTCTTACTTGAAGAGCCGCCTATCATTAAGAACTATAAATCCAAATTCCAAAACTGACCCCAAAACATAATCCAAATTCCAAAACTGACCCCAAAACATAAAAAGGACAGCTCGACCTTTTTAGTAACGTTTTATTTAAATAATAAAATTTGCACCGCCAATATGGCGACAGTGCCTATAAGCAGCACGGCTCCAAGTAAATAGCAAAGTGGAAAACGCTGGAATATTTAGGGCCTCATATTTTTCTGGCTGCCTCCACGCAAAGGGCTTAGGGTTTAACAGCCCTTGCTAGGGTCGCCAAAAGCTTCTCTTCTCTTTCCATTTCGTGAGCCTCAACCCTGCTGTAGATTTGCAATTGTAGCAGATCTCCACATTCTCTGCAAAATCCAAGCTGGATTCCTCGCAAGAGTTTCAAGCGTCGGTTTAACTCATCTGTGAAACCAGAGGAGTCAATCAAGGTTTTTGGCAATTACGTCGCTGAAAAATGAGCTCTACGAAGGTTGCGAAAGCTGCGGCTTCGGCCGTTTCGCCATTGGTACGGGCCCTCACAGGCGGCTCGAAGCCGAGGTTTTTTTCGAGCGCATTCGCTGTTCCTTACGCTTCTCGATGCCCCGGTGGGAGGGCTTGTTCGGGGTTTTTGCGAGGTTCTGGCTCTGGTTTTCCTTGCGGAGAGTTTAAGGGCGACGGAATTATTTTGGTTCGGGGGTTTCATGCTTCCCCGTCGGTTTCGGCTGAGTTTGCTGTCGCGGAGGAGGATTTTGACAGGGCCGCAGCCAACAGTGACGAGGGATTGGATATCTCCAAGCTGCAGATTGATACGGAGATTATTACCGCTCTCAAGCGCCGTGGCATCAATAGGCTTTTCCCTATCCAGGTGCCGCATTTTTTTTCGATTTTGCTGAGTTGTTTTGTTTTGTTGTTTGAGAGATTTCAATTCATGCTTTTCGTTTAGAACCTTGCAATGTTTCATTTAGTTTATCCATCATTGGAATTAGTCTCTGGAAAATTAGGATGCTTTGTTTGCGTCCAGAGATAAATTCGGTCTGTCGTTTAAAAACTTTCTATGAACGTTTGTGCAATAATCTGACATAGCCTTTTTGTTTCTGAGGTTCATGCTAACATAACGTTGACCATCTGCATCACGCAGTGGCGCAATTACGTAAAGAACTTGATTGATACTCCAGGTCGCTGCCTCTATATTTTAATCAAGGCTTCGACAAACTGTTCCAGAAAACATGGCATTCATTCAAAATCCGAACAAATTTATTTTGTTTCTAATAAAGTTTAGTTTTGGGATAAGAGAAGGTAACCAGTCAATATATTTTTATGTTTGCGCAGAAAGCTGTGTTCGAGCCGGCAATGCAAGGTCGTGACATGATCGGCAGGGCAAGGACTGGAACAGGGAAGACTTTGGCATTTGGAGTCCCAATGCTGGACAAAATTATTCGTCATAACCGACAGAATGGGTATGTTCTTGATTTGTGATTGTACATTTTCAAACCAGTTTCAAGAGGTTTTCCATTACATTGCAGTTCAATTTGAAATGTCAAATTGATTATCGTTTTGTTCTGTTTCCTTTAGCCGTCAACTCTGAACATACATAGATATTTAGCAAAAGAAGTTATTTTTGTGAGAACCAGAATTTTTAATGTTGCATTTCTTGTTTTCGATGCTTCTTAAATGCAGGTGTGGAATCCATCCTCTGGGTCTTGTTTTAGCCCCGACTAGGGAACTTGCTCGCCAAGTTGAAAAGGAATTCTATGAATCTGCTCCCAATGTAGCAACCCTTTGCTGCTACGGAGGGGTTAACATAAGGAGTCAGATTGAAGTACTCAGAAGGGGACTGGATGTAGTAGTGGGGACTCCAGGGCGTATTATTGATTTGATTAATCGAAATGCATTGAATTTATCTTACGTTCAAACAGTAGTGCTCGATGAAGCTGACCAAATGCTTGCTGTTGGGTTTGAAGAAGATGTAGAAACTATTATGGAAAGGTTACCCAAACAGCGCCAGGGCATGCTTTTCTCTGCTACAATGCCGGCCTGGGTGCAAAAGCTTTCTAGAAAATATTTAAAAAGTCCTGTGGTTATTGATCTTGTAAGTTTCCCTGTTAGCGTAATTCTCAATAAATTTTTGTCTAGAACACTTCTTCCAGATGATTTTATTCTTTTCTGCTGCACTTGCTCCAGGTTGGTGAAGAAACTTTGAGGCTAGCAGACACAATCACTCTCTACTCAATTGCGGCATCTATGCGTGGCAAGCGCTCAATTTTGAGTACACTGATCAATGTAATCCTTTACAAATTTTCAACTTCAAAATTTACTCTTTCATTGATCATCTATCTTTCTCATTTTATGGTGGCATATTGAAAATAGTTTTGTTAAACATGAAGCATCTTTTATGTTCCTTGATCAATGTGCCTCAATTATTTGTACCATTTCTTTGAATTTTAATTTGATATCCAATCGACTTCCAGGAGCATGCCAAGGGAGAGAAATGCATAGTCTTCACTCAAACAAAGCGGGATGCCGATAACTTATCAAGGTCTTTGCAAGGCATTCTCCAGTGTCAGGCATTGCATGGGGATATTTCACAGAACCAGCGAGAGAAAACGCTGGATGGTTTCAGAGCCGGTCGCTTCAATGTGTTAGTTGCAACAGATGTTGCTGCTCGTGGACTGGACATTCCTAATGTGGATCTGGTGTGTGGCTCATTTGAAGTTTTTAACGTTTTCCTGAAGTTTTCTTTGGACAGGTTGTACACATTCTAGCTCCGTAACTTCTGAAAATCTTAGTCTTTTCGTTTGAAAATCTGCATGTAAATGTCCAGATCATACATTATGAGATGCCGAGTACATCAGAGATTTTTGTACATCGATCTGGAAGAACAGGTCGTGCTGGCAAGAAGGGTAACGCCATACTAATTTACGCGGATCAACAATTCAGACAGCTGAGGGTTATTGAACAGGATACTGGTTGCAAATTCAAAGAAGTAGGTTTTTGAACACCAGAGTAGATCTAAGCAACTTCACAGTGTTAATTTTTGTGCAGTAAACGGAAGGCCGTGTAGTTAGCGTAATTTAATGTATTTTCATCTGATTTTGATATTTTTTCGTTTGGTTGCGTGTAACAGCTCCCAAAAATTAAAGAGGACCTAGATTCTTTTAAGGATTACGATGATTATTATGATGGAGGTCGGGGTGGTGGCCGGGGTAGCCGCTTTGGTGGTTCTGACGGTGGATATGGAGGAAGGTTTGGTAGGTCAAGTAGTTTTGGTAGGTCTAGTGGTTTCGGTGGGCAGGGTTATGGTAGATCAAGTGGTGGCTATGGATCAACCTATGGTGGATCTCGGGATGGTGGCTATGGGGGATCTCGGGCTGGTGGCAATGGGGGATCTCGGGCTGGTGGCTATGGGGGATCTCGGGCTGGTGGCTATAAACCAAGCTATGGTGGATCTCGGGGCGGCTCCAGCAGGTAACAGTTAATTGTCATTTGACAGATGTATTGATAAATTCCTTTTTTGTTCTTTTGATTTTGAATTTTGCCGTTGACAGTCCTGGTAACATGCATTTTGTATTTTTATGATATCATAATTATCATCTTTTTGGATGTATACAGATTTAGTTCATTTTCCCTAATATGTAATTAACTTTGTGGCAGGTTCGGTGACTCTGATGATGATTCCAGCTTTTAGATTTGGACTGGACTGAGAAAAATTTACGAGATTTTAGATTAGTGGGTTCGTTTCTTTCCATGCACCTCCTTTCAATCATGTACACCGTATCAACAATTTTGGCACGATTTAGTGTAAATATCACTGATAATCACTTGAGGGAGGGACATAAGCTGTCCATGATTATGGTTTTTTCTGGGGTGCATGTTTCTATCGTTAGCAGATTCATGCCGTTTCTGAAGTTTCTGTTTTTTTGTAAATACCGGGAGAAAATTGTCAGGATGTTTTGATATTTGTTTTAAAATGCTTTAGTAAGTTATTCTGGTCACAAGTTATAGAGAACCAACGGTGGTTTGGAAACACTAATGTAATTTTAAAACATAAATCTTTAAATTTCTTAAATGTCATTTGATGATATTGCAATATGTTGACAGTCTGCATTTTGTTGCGGGATGTTCATGCATGTGAACTATCGACGTTAGCAAGAGCTAAAATCTGACCTCCTGTTGTTGGAAAGCATCTTCTGAATGTATTTTGTTGGTAATGCAGGAACTTTGGAAATTTATACCCGATATGACTTTGTTAAATGGTTAGAAGCTGAGGCAATCGTCTATTCTTTCATTTTGATCCTGAGTGTGAGATGGATGACTCTGATTGTACCCGAATTCATATTTCTGTAATTGATTTTCATACGTATAATGTTGTCACCAATGCAACTACCCACCTGAATGTTATTTTTATGTCTCTGGATAAACCACCTGTAACATCTTTAAGAATTCGGGCAGATGATTGTAGTTATTTAACTAAATGCTTCGCTGTTCGTGATCCCCTGGATTCAACAATCAGAAACTTTGAAGAATCTGTTGTAACGATTGAAGGATTTTTCTTTCAATCAAATTGTCTCTATATTCTTAAATTGGTGACCAATACATGTTGCATTTCGATATCTTCACTAAATATCTGCATGAGGTCTACAGAGGGAATTTACTTTAGAATTAATCAACAAGAGGCTTATGATGTGCCGTGCAATTGTTTTCATCAAGCAGAAATACTGTTTCCAACCAGAGATTTTAAAATAAGTGCCCCAGGTAAGTAGAAATAGGGGCCAAGGGTGCTCAGCCTATTTTAAGTGATATGTGGACTAACAGCATTTTTTTCACTTGTTTATTTATTCAGTGGGAATGTTGATCTCATTTTACATGTGAAGCCTTTTTTTTGCTGTGGATTTTGGTTTGGTTTAGGTTGTGGAGGCGATGCGTTATAGTGGTTTGTGCCCCGTCTTTGGTACAGTATAGTGATGGCTTCATGGATATCTGCATTTTTCACAAAGGTGGTGTGGCTTAGGTTTAGTGAATTGTGTGAAGGTGTTCTTGTTACGTAGAGCTTTGGAAGCTCATTTGCTTGAGTGTAGGTGAGCTTTAACTGGAAGAATATGAACTTTAACCGGAAGAAGGTTATGATGTTCATGAAGCTTGTTTTCCTTGAGAGGCTTTTAAGGATTGGTGGTAAAGAGGAAAAACCCATAAGAGCATCCTAAAACTATTTGTTGTATTTTTTTCCTTTTAATTTTGCTTTTGAGGGTGTAGGGTTATTATTAGTACTATGCTTTCATCAATGTACATTTCATTTTTAATATAATTGTTTTGTTGGGTTTCATACCCTTTATTTTTTGTAGGTCTAGGTCTAGTTTAACCGCAGGTGGACTATGCCTTTATGATCACAAAATTGCGAGAATACATGGTGCCTATTAGATTAAGGTTAGATGTGTAGTGCCTTTTAAATTAAGGTTAGATGTGTAGTGATTATGTTATAGATAATATTCGAAGTGATAGGATGAAGAAGATATAAGATTATTGGTAGCACAAATATGTAATACTCTCTTAATATAGCTAGAATGTGCCTCTAACTACCTAATTTTGATTTTAATCAGAAAACAGTAAGGGGGTTGCTGTACCAAAAGCCAAAGCTTAGGACTTACGCTGCAGTACACACGGAATCTTGATAAAGTATTTCTAAAAAAAGAATAAAGAGAAGGGATAAAGTAGCATGAAAACTAGAGTGAGTTGTCATACTTTTTAAAGGGAAGCAACTTTTGAACCATGGCAACGACAGAGATAAGGAAGCAGTTTTTGAACCATGGTGGTGGTGATGGTGATGATGGCATAGATAAGGATGTAATAATGGCTTCTTTAGCAAAGAGATCAAATGGTGGTGATAGCAGAGAGAAGGATGCAATTGCTTTTTTAACATAGAGGAGATGAGGATGATGTGCAGTATTATTTGGGTTTGAAAGTGTTTTTGCTTGAGTGTTTTTTTTATATTACTTTGTCAATTTCTTTTTGTGTTGTACCGTGCTAATAAACCAGCTTATAGAGTAATAAGTTTTATACTTCACATGAAATCCCTAGTTCATCTTTAGCTAAATTATTAAAATAAAAAATATAATCATAATTTTGAGATTTAGCAAAAATATAATCATTAGAGTAATATTAGTAATATTTTTTATTTTTTATACTCAATGTTGGTGTGATTGATATATGCCAATGAATTCTATTTTTGAATTTACATTTTAACTAAACTTAAGTACTTAAAAAAATGGAAAAAAATAACAAAACAAAAAATGTGCATCAAAAATTGAAAATGATATTATATATGACATGAATAAAAATTTATAAATTTACTTAATATCTAAATTAGTACAAAATACTAAAATATCTTTCATTCCATCAATTATAACTTATGCATCACAAGTTTAAATTGTGGCTTATCCATAACCATTTTTATCTTTGTACCTTATTTGTGAAAATCTTGATTTGATTAATGGCTTACAGAAAGGTTTTTGCTTGCTATTCACTTTTGATTAATGGGGGTTGGAAGGGTTTACATTAAATATACTTTACATGAGAATTTTCTCCATCATGGGGTTAACAAAAAATTCATAACTTATTAGCAAGTTTTAACAGTATGGTTACATTAAATGTACCTTTTGGAAATTAGCATTCTTATTTACCTATAGTCAAATTAGAAAATTTTCAAAAGGTACCTAAATTATTTGATTAGAGCGTAACTGCCTAGAATATGCTTCTAGACAACAAAGCAAGTAATAGTCAACAAAGCAAGTAATAGTGTTGAGCTTTAAAGCTAGGAAGATCTTTTTGCTAGGCACCTACAAGTTTGTTTGAGTTTTAGATTCGAGAGCAATAGTAATAATTCTGCCATTATCGTTGTTTCTCCTGTTGCTTTTGCTAGTTGATCTAGCTCTTACTTTGTTAGAATGACACAATTCATTAACATTCAGATTCTTTTGAACTAAACTATGTGTGCTCAAGTCATGATGATGTACAACCAATTGATCAAAAGTTGCTACACAACGTTTCTGCTTAACATGAAGTTGCTCTCCTAGATGTTGTCCAAGGAAGCATGTACAATACCAATGGGACCCCTATCATTTTCATCATGGATTTCAATCCTTTGACTAAATCCTTAAATGTTAGAGACCTTGAACTCTTGCAATTGTGACAACATGATCCACATCTAACAAATGTCTTCCCCAAACCTATCATCTATTGGAGAAATTTTCAAACTATGGAGATTCCTGATGTTACAACAGATTCATAACAACAGATTCAATTATGATGTTCAAAATTTTTGATCTTTAGATTGTTGGCCCACCCTCACACCTACAAATGTGAGGGTTACCATTTTTTCTTTCCAACAAGTGCCCATTGTTTCCTTTTAGAAAGGCCATGTTTTTCTTATAAATTATTTACTGCCAACCTTATTTTTGGCATGCATCCAACAACAAAGGCACACTGATAAGGGGTGAAATTCCCCAAAAGTACTTCATGTTGCTTTCAATGTTTGTCATTTTTACCTCTTTTGCAATTCAATTTTAGCAGTTAATTCAATGTTTTGTGATATCTTTGCTTTTCTACATTTTATTTGGTCTCTACCAACTCTCTCTAGTTGTTGCATGTGATTTGCATAAAATTTTTAACTTAGGCAATAATAAGGTGTTAGCCTAGTGGTACGAGTCTTGGCTTGGTAACCCCATGTCACAGGTTCAATTCTACTAAGTAGGACTAAGTTATAAACTTCTATAAATCTTGGGGTATACCTATGTTCCACTTATTTTGGGTTCCAACACCCCCATAATTTTGTGAGCCAACCAAACCAGAACTTTATAACTCACCATTGTTACAACTTACAATTGCTTACTATTATAATTTTTTATAATTAGTGATGCTTTAAAATTGTAACATGACGTTATGAGAGATATTTTATTAGGTTATATATAAATAAAACTCTAAATGGTTTGTCCATCAGGCTACTTTTTGAGGAAGGCATAGCCCAACCAGGTTTCAGAGGAGGCCCAGTTGTATTAGAAGATTCCAACCCTTTTTCAAGTCTTTCTTTGTCTTCTTTATCAAAAGGGCAATCCCCAAAAGTAGTAACCCCTTAGCCTTAGGAAGAAGCAACTTGAGCTATAATGAAAATTTTTGTTGCTTCCCAACAATTTCCTCCATGTTAGCTAACAACCTTATCATACTCTATGTAAGAACCCCTAATAAACAAAGTGTTATAGTACTTATGTGGTGGTATTAGTACATGAGGCTAGCCAAGTATAGGCACTTTCGTTGTTTAGTACTGTATAGATTGACCCTACTCCTCCTACTAATCATATATATATATAGCTTAGAGAATAATCGACATTTCTTGCTTAAGGTTTGAGAGGTTCCTATATGTACAAAATAAATGATGAAAAAAAGTCTTAGGAAATTCTACATGAGTGAATTCACAAAAATAAGTATAACAAAGAAAGGTTTAAGGGGTTTTGTGTTGTCAAAATTTAGCATGACTAAAAATGCCTTTGATGATTGGCATCTTAACCAAAATTATTTTACAACAATGAGGTGTTAACCTAGTGGTACAGGTCTTGACCTTTGTAACCCCAAGTCACAAGTTTGATTCTACTAGGTAGCACTAAGTTATAAACTTCAATAAATCTTGGGATATACTTATGTTTCACTTATTTTGGGTTCCAAGAACCCTCCCCAAGACCCTCCTAAGCCAAAATTATTTTATACCCATATTAATATTTGAGAATGACAAATAGGTGATACCCTTTTTTGACAAAAGTCTCCTTCTTTGATGTTAAGGAAATTAGTTGCAACCTAACATGCCTAACTACTTGTACAAATTTCCATTATGTTATTAATTTGAAATTATGCTATTATTTTGGAATGCCAAATCCTTCACACTAGTGGATGGTTAGATCATAGGATCATGTAATCCAGTTTTTCATTAACTCTTTTCATGTTCCATAGCTTGTGTGCTCATTTGAAGAATGAGCCTATTAAACAACTACAAGGATGCTTTGCTCTGTTCACCATGCTCCTTAAAGAACAAATGTATCTTAAATTTTCACATATACAAGTTTTTTTAAAAAAATTTTGTTTGTGAGGTATGCTTAGAGAAAGTCGTAGGAGTAGTAACATTCATGCACTTGTAAGGAGGTTGATGAGTCATGTTTTGGTAGGGCTTTGATATCAGAGTCACGTTATCAGGTATTCGATATTGAGGCACAACCTCTGATGTCGGGGATCCGATATCTCCCCTTCTGTGCTAGCCTATAAATACAACACTTGGGTGCACAGTTTGGATATAGATTACAATATATTTTTAGATGTAGACGTAGAGAAGTTTTATTAGTTTGTTTCCAGTGCATACACGTAGTGTGATGTTAAGTGAGTGTACGACATCCTTATTCGAGTGTGACATACTTGGACATGTTACATGTTCAGCAATAAAGATCAAGATTACTTCCATCATTGTAGCACCCACTTCGCTTTATTATTGTTAATTACTTAAATGCTTATTGTTTTCCTTAGTTAATGTTTATTATTTATTGCTTTTTATTGTTTTTGTCATTAAGCGTAATGAGTACGACTAATCGCGAGCACTTAGGCATAATTACTTGGTAACCCAGTAGTGTTATCGTTTGGTACGTGTAGTAACGGTACGCTTGGTAATCCCAACAGTAGTTATGTGAAGTCCAAGGCATGTACAGAAGGTTAGGAACTAATACTCATCGCACATAGGATAGTTTAGACTTTATTTTTCATTGTTAATTATTTTAAATCATTGGTTTCCTTATTATCATTAGGAGTAGCATAAGGCTGAAACAACATCAAGAATCATATAACTCACTATGGACTAAACCATATATAACAAAGCTACCACTAGTTCGAGTGGGAAGACAACAAATTGCGATCAAGGCATAATGATCTAGATGTCACAACTAGTCCCATCCACGAAATTTGACCAAATAGTGCATGAACACTTGTGATTCGTATGGTTGGACGTAAGGGGGTACCTCACTGCTCATCATTGGCACCATTTCCAGGGATGGTGCTAGTTATCTAGATTAGTTATATTATACATGATATCTCTAAACGCATTAACGATTTACCTTTCAAAAAATATTAAGTCACACACATCATAAACTAACAATAATGTCTCTTTCATGTGGAAGCAATAATGCATCATATGAAGAGAACATTCATAGGAGAACTAATGAGATAAATATTGAAGAAAATTGAAGTGACTAACCTCATGTAGGGGTTTCATATGTTCATGACCACCCTAACTATAGTTAAGAACTACATTCACCTAAGGTAGATAATTCTAGAGGAGATGGAGTAAGTCCTAGATCAAGAAGGACCTCAAGGCCTAGGACCTCCTTAAAACCTAGAAAAGATAAATCAAGGGACCATGGGGAGAACTATAGAAGCCATGGCGATTCTCCCAGTTCCTCATCTTCCTCTTCCTCTTTAGTATATAGTTTTGACGAGGATGAACCTAGGTATAGAGATCGAGCTCCACTATGAGGTCGAAATAAAAATAGAAATTAAAACCAGGGAAAAATCAAAGACATCAAAATGCACATAGACAAAATCATCACAATTAGACAAATAGGAATAGAAATTTTCACCATGATGTGTTTGATGATGATGAACCCTTGTTGGCCACTAAGAGCATGACATAGATTGCAGAGATATTTAAAATACCTCATAGGCATTGAAAGGAAAGTCACATCAAAAGGCTTGACATGAATAACATCCCTAAATTTGCAGGAGGCTATAATTCTAATCCACAACATCATTTACAAGCCTTCCATGATACCTGCATCTTATAGAACATTGAAAATGGGTGGAAAAACCTTAATCTATTTTCTAGAACACTAGTAGACAAAGCCTAAGTGTGGTATAGATCATTGAAACCAAATTCAATCCATCAGTGGTCCACAATGGTGGAACTTTTCAACAAGAAATACCAAACCTTTGCAAGTGTGTCCAACCTAAGGAAATGAATCCAAGGATGGAAACAAGAACAACATGAACCCTTGGATATGGCCCTAGATAGATACTATTCTCTACTACATAGATGTCCAGGTCATAGTTTCTCTCAAGAAGAGCAATTTTTCCACATCATAGATGGGCTTCATAGTCAAAGTAGAGAGACCCTTGAGAGATATGCTCAAGGTCAATTATATGAATTGAGAACCCATCAGATCCAAAGGCTAATCAAGCATGTGGCAAAAGAAGGAGAGCTATGTACATGAGAGAATGTTGAGGAATATCATTGGAACCCAACTCTTCAAAAGAAGAAGGTTCATCTCTATGATAAGGAAAAAAAAGTAGCTCTCGATGAGGTGATTTCACAACAAACCTTGCCAATGCAACAGTCTATTGCTAAACTTCAAGCAAGGTTAGATAAGATGTCGGAATAGATAAATGAGAAAGTTACAACTTGCATAGAAATTGTAGAGGAGAGAGTAATGCAAAAAAAATCAAGTGATCACAATAAAAGAAGGAAAAAGAATCAAGAGACAGGTAAGAACACTGATCAGCAAAAAGGGGAAATGATTATAGAAGAAGAGGCTATAAACTTACCCACCAAAGAAGATGGTGGATGTGACATCTACCTATATGATCATCCGAAAGGCTATTTCCTAGTCATGTTACATCTACATGAGTATTGAACTTTTGCATTGAATCCCAAGTTCGTACCAAAGTAAATGCCTAGGAAATCACCTTTCTCACAAGGCAATTATAGATAGTCCGACAACCAATCGCACTATCCTAGTGGGACTTCTTACTAGCCTCAACACTATCATCAACTGCAATGGCAAAACCCACAATCGTGGGAGAGGCCATCATCAAACTAGCCCTACCCTTATTTTCAGCCGGCCCTATCTGGATACTACGTTCAACAACCTATTTCCCCAACTAGTTTTACTTCATCTACCTCAAATTACTATTGCCACTCTCCTAAATATCATCAACTTGCAACATCTTCTATGAGATCACCACCTCATAGCTCTCACCCCCCATCATATCCTCAATATTCTCATACCTCCCTCCATCACATGTCACAACCAAAAACATAGAAAGGTTCAATGCCACAACATCAATGAAAGAATGCCACTTGTGTTGTAGACATACACAAAAATAATAATGCTAGTAGTTCTCCACCACAATCTCAGAAACATCCTTTCTTTAGGGTGGTTTCCATGTGTAAGCATAACACTCATGGATATACTAACTCATCCAAAAAGCATAATGCTAATCAAGTGCATCACCCTTCCTTTCACAACTAATGTCCTCTAATCCTATGCAAATGCCAACATCCATTGTTACTCCAACACTTGATAGAAACGATGAATCTGGCACTGTGGAGAGATAGAAGAATCCTTGCATAACTAATCATGATAAAGGGCACATTCACAGGCTAGAAATGCACAAATCTAACACAATTTCTATTCTGATCCACTATATGTTTCAAAACCAAGTGTGTGAGTAACAACCCATCTACGCAGGTGCCACTAAACTAGAAGACACCTAGTGGTTTGAAAATGAAGATTTAACATTATTTCACAAATGCATGGAGCCTACCTACCCACTAATTAATTCTTATCATGGTCAAAAGCTTAGTCATGGGGGAGATGCCCCATGCTAAAATCAAGAATTAATAAGTGTTTTTCATCTTTTTGTTTTACAATTTTTTATCATTTTCTCATTTCTTGATACAAATTTTTTCCATTCTTTTTAACTTTTTCCACAAATTGTTTTCATTTCCTTTGTTAGTAATCTCGTCTTTGAATAAAATAACAAGATGTAGCTCATTGAGGTGAGGATTTCTCTATGTTGTCAAAGTCATGAGGGACTGATTATTTGGATAGTGAGGCCACGTCATCCATCCATCCATTCCATTAATAAGAGGTTCTTACCATGGTCATAATGATATTCTTTTTTCCATCATCAAACTAAGAATAAACTTGTAATCATTGTGTCTGGACAAAAAATTAAAGAACCAAGTAGGAATGCAAAGGGTGTGACATCAAGGGGATTTGTAGATTCTCTTGGATTGCTTCTATATGTCTATCATGTTGCTAAGGTTGTAATTATATCCTTGTAAATCTAACAAAACAAAGGGAGTAAGAGTAAAACAAGTGCTCCCTTACCATGTCACTAGAAAGACATGTTACCCATGCTTGCAGGTAGTCCTCTAGTAAGGTTGATACAAATAAAAATAAAATAAAAGGGAACTAAATAAATTTCTAAGGGTCCCACTAGAAAGATGTGTTACCCATGTCTGAAGGTTGGTGACTTCCTAGAAATCAAAAAAAGGAAGAAGAAGAAGAAGAAGAAGAAGAAGAAGAAGAAAGAAAGAAAGAAAGAAAGAAAGAAAGAAAGAAAGAAGAAAGAGAGAACTACCATGCATAAACTTATTCCTTGGACAAAACACCAAGTGATGTTACTCCTTGCAATGGTGGTAGTCTTATGGTTGTCAATCTAAGAGATAAAATAATGCAATGTCATTGGAATGTGTCTTGGACTTGGTTTGAATCTTGGAAAGAAGGGCTAATGATTACTGTAACCATTAATAACACATAAGGACTCATTATGCCTATGGTAAGGCACCTCACATTCCAATTTTTGTAATCCTTTCTAAACTCCATCTCATCTCACTGTTCGCATGATCATAACCTGTGGTTTTGTGTAACATAGAGTTATTCTCTCAAATTAGTGGTTCTAACATGTGTGTTTTTCTCAATTGATGTGCATTGCATTCAATGCCTTTGGTGCCTATGAACATTTTTAGATGTGGTTATATAAGGGCATTAAGGGCCAAAGCCTACTTTGGGAAGGACACACTTATACAACTTTTGTAACTTATACTTGTATGATACAACTACATCATCTTGAACCTTCCAAGTGCATACATGTCAATTTTAACACCTTTCCTTATCATACAACCTATCTATTCTATATCATGGACTTTGTACCCTTTTCTTACATCTTCTAAAGCTTTTAATTTTTGCAATTCCATCTTCTAACATTACTGGTGCCTAAATATGAATTCTCACTTACCCCAGAACTTTGAACTTTACATGAAACCTTCCAACCAATCATAGAGCTTTATTTTCCATGTTGAATTTTCCCATGAAGTGTAATTTTAAGACCCCTGCTATGGGGTTCACAAAAACCTATAAATAGGACCCTTGTGAAGCTCCAACATTCATTCTCATCAATTGTTGCTAGGGGAGTTTTTGCATTTTTCTCTCTTAACTAAGAGCTTTGTGCATCCAACTTCCACATGTGATATCTAGCTCCATACCACTTTGATTTCCATGGTCTTTGAACCTATTTGATCTAGGAGTGTTCAATTTCATTGAGAGGGGGTGCTTATGTGGAAAACTTGCACTAATTTTTTGAAATTTGCTATCACTTGGAAGGTATTATAAGGGTAAGAATGTTAAAAAACTAAAGTATTTCAATCAACAATTAGTTGTATGCATGCCAAAATATTTAATTATCTCACCGAAGGAATCATAAGCATCATTATAAGTCATACATAAGGGAAAATAAGTCAATTTCAAAGGTTCATAATAGAATTTAACATTTTTTGGGCATTTTTCTTAAAATTTTTCTAACTCTACAATCACATGAACTAAGAAATTAATGAAACTAAGGACATGAGTAAGGTATAACCATATTGATGATAAATAAAAAATGCCTTAGTAACACCAAATCCTTGATTGATTGCAGATGGCCCCAAAAAGAGGAGGATAAGAAGGACCTTTGTAGGATGCAAGCAAACACCCCAGAGGTAGCAAAGGTAGACTAGGAGAATAAGGCCTACTAGCTGCACATGAAGAATAGGAGGCCTAATCATTTAGCATTCATTAAGAGGCCCTTATTACAGGATAGTTGATTCAAGTAGAGGTTGTAGGTCCAAAGGCTCAAGCACAGGGACAACACCTCACATTGTTCCAAGAATGCCTCCAAGCCATATAGGAGCGATCCATGTTGACCATAGTCATCATGGAAATGAACTTTGGGCAATTCATGGAATTTATCCTTGAGGTAGTCAAAATTCATCTTTAGGCATAACCTTTATGGCACATTCTTTCTAAAAGTGGGTAATGGTATCTTGGTGAGACATATCAATTCTGGCAAAATAAAGAGGAGGGCACCATTGTCAACATTGGTGGAGTCTTTATCTCTTTCTCAGTAAAGGCCATTATGGAGGCTTTGAACATACCCAATGTTAGGGCCAAGGTAGCACATTTGTCCATAAGATTTGATGCAGAAACAAGGAAGCTATGGCTGAAACGAGCATATATCAAAGAAAAGATATATAATGAGCTAACTCTAGAATAGAGAATTTATTTCAAAATTAGCACATATCATCTCTTCCCTATTGAAGGGCTCAATAGGATATCAACCTACGCAACCAGAGGAAGTGTAATCTTGATGGACAAATATAGTGCCAATCGTGCCCAACTGTACTTCATGGAGATTCAATGGTGGTTCAAGGAAAGAAAGGTAGGGAAGCCAACACTTCCATTCCCTTGCCTGATTAGAAAGTTATGCAAGCACACTGAAATCTTGTTACACAAATAATGTTCCTAGGAGGGCCCAAAATGCTTCATTCTATGAGTTGCTCAAACCAACAGCACTAAGGAAAGACCTTGGTGAAGAGCAAGATCAAGAACTAGATAAGGAGTGCGAATAGGAACCAGAGAAGGAGCTAGAGTAGGAACTAGAGCCATGACAAGAGTCACAGGTTCTACTACCATCACTGTAAGATTATAGGCCCACAATGAACCATTTACAGCAAATTATTAAAACTCTCAGCTAGGGAAGTAGGGACAAATCCAACTTCTTCTAAGTCATTGATGCTACCATTCAGCCTACAGTTTTTGCTAGTACATCAAGGGGATAAATTTCTTTGTAATTAGGAGGAGAAGCCCAGTGGTCACAGTAGATCTTTGGAAATGACACATCTTTCCAAGTGGTGCTTGAAATGGGGGAAGGTGCCACATTTGTGATCATGCAGTACCAAGATGTGGTAGGCACAATAGAAGTAATAATAGACCACATTAAAGAATCCTCTAATGTGCCTATGGTGCCCCCGGTGGACTTGATTGGAACCAAAGATGCATAGATGTTAGCCTACACTTTGATGACTCCTGTGGCTCATGAGGATGTTCTCGATATATTACTATAGATCAAGCAAGTCATGACAACCCTCTTCAACATACCCAGTGATGTCACTACAGTACAATGTGACCTCATAGCCACCAAGGAAAAATTGGTCATGGAAAATACTAGGATAGAGCATGCAGAAGTACATGTACACTGACTACAATAAGAGCTCATTGCCCTGAGAGCCGAAAGAAGGAATCCTTGCCAATTCATTGCACTTGACTAGTTGAAGTAATTTCAAACAAAGCAGCTAGGCTAATTGATTAAGCAGAAAAAAAGTGGCTGACCAAGAAAAGGAGAAAGCCGTTTGAAATGCCTTAGTCGTAGAAGCCCAAGCATATGCTCATGTAAAGGCATTGACTGTTGCACAAGAAGAAAATAAGCAGCTTGTTGTTGACAATGCAAGGTTGACCACCATTAAGAAGTAGAAAACCATTTTGGAAGAGAGCATCTACCAATTGAGGGAGAAACTAGTGAGGGTCAACTAGTACATAAGTAGATTGGCTAAAGATAACTAAACCCTCTCAATGGAGGAGGTATGCACCATACGCCAAAAGTATACAATTGAGATAAGTGCATGGTAGAATGAGACCAAGAATCACAAGAAGTTGAAAGAACACTTCTAGGACCAAATTGACATGTATAAGAAAATCAATGAAAAAGAAATCTAGATGGCAAAGGCTTGCATTAGTTCCATGTTAGTGTAGAATCCTGACTGGTAGTCCATCTTGGATAGCCATGCCATGGTCCACCAAGTAGAAGTGAAAAATAAGGACCTACATATTGGGGATTTAAAGGAGTACATGACATTAGCTAACCTTGCTATGTTAACAATAGGTTGGTCCAAAAATGAATTGGAACAATAAGTAGTAATCACCTATGCCTTAAATGAGAAAGAGTTTGCAAATAGGAAAGATGTTCTATAGAAACTCCATGTGGACTTGGAACTAGAAACAATTAAGGCTTACTACCATGGGCATAGAGATGTAGTTTCACACCTAGCTAAGAGATTAATAAATTATTATGAATTGAGAGAAAAGGGTAGGACTTTTGAGGAGGAATGGAGATAGTTTGAGGCATGGTATGTGAAAGTGAATCAGATGTTCCCATAGCTATCATGTCCATGGGATGTACCAATTCTAGCACACATAGTATCATCAACCTAGATGGTGCATGACTCAAGAATGGAGAAGGAGAAGTTACAAGTGCTCTTAAATCATTACAAATTCTGGAAGTCCAACGACAAAGAGAAGCCGTTAATGGAAGAGCCACCACCTCTAGGAACTACATAAGCTTTCCCAATTTTGTTATTTTGTTGTGTCATGTCCATTTTTGTCAAACATCACTGCAATATGAAAGAGTCAATTTGTGTATCTATGAAAGTCAATCAATAATCCCATACCTTCTCAATAATTTGTAAAGAACTTGTTCCTCATTTTGTACAACTCGAGGATGATTTTTCATTTAGTCGTGGAGGTATGATGCGTCATGTTTTGGTAGGGCTTTGATATTGGATATCAATACTGAAGCCTCATTATGAGGTATCCAGTATCGGGGCACAACCTTTGACATCAGGGATTCAATATCGCCCCTTCCATGCTAGCCTATAAATACATCACTTAGGTGCATAGTTTGGGTATAGATTTTAATGAATTTTTAGATGTAGACATAGAGAAGTTTTGTTAGTTTGTTTCTAATGCATGCTCGTAGTGTGATGTTAAGTGATTATACGACATCCTTATTCGAGTGCGAAGTACTTGGACATGTTACATGTTTGACAATAAAGATGAAGATTACTTGCATCATTGCAGCACCCACTTAGCTTTATTATTGTTAATTACTTAAATGATTATTTTTTTTCTTAGTTAATTTTTATCATTTATTGCTTTTTATTATTTCTATCATTAAGAAAAATGAGTACAAATAATCGTGAGTGCTTAAGCATAATTACTTGGTAACCCAGTAGTGTTATCATTTGGTACACCTAGTAATAGTACGCTTGGTAATCCTAGGAGTAGTTATGCAAAGTCCAAGGTGTGTGTGGAAGGTTAGGAATGGATACTCATTGCACATAGGATAGTTTAGACTTTTCATTGTTAATTAGTTTAAATCATTGGTTTCCTTATTATCATGAGGAGTATCATAAGGCCAAAACAACATCAAGAATCATATGCTTCACTTTGGACTAAATCATACATGACAAAGCTACCACTAGTTCGAGTGGGAAGAGAGCAAACTACAATCCAGGCATAATGATCTAGATGCCACAACTAGTTCCATCCACAAAATTTGACCAGATTGTGCATGAACACTTATGATTCGTATGGTTGGACATAAGGGGGTACCTCATCACTCATCAAAAGCCATAAAGTATTCATAGGTTTCTCTAGGTGTTATGAAAAAGACATGACATGTTTGTACATATTGAGAGTTGTATTATAAGATATTTTACGTAAACTCATATTTTTTTATCTTTAACATGTTTTTAACTTTTGTGATTCATTTTTCTATGCATAAATCCTTTTAAATATGATTTGTCTTTCTCCAAAAGGAATCTTTTAACTCCACATTAGAAATTAGTTTGGTTTTGAATCTCTTGTTTTTCAAAAAGAAAAATATCAAATCCAAAATCATAAGAAAAAAGAACACAACACAAATATAGCATTAATAAATTATTAAATTTCATTACCTATCTATTCAATAAATCCTTTCAAAAAAAATATAAACAACAAAATATAATGAAAGTGTATATATCAGATTAAAAATGTTTTAAAAATATATCAACATGATTGTAAGATATCATGTCTTATTGCTCATTCAAAGCTATTTTCCTCCAAAACAAGGGTTAGAGATGTGTGGAGATCCTTACGACTTTTGTACTATCTTAACCATCAATAATACCCTATAGAACTAGATGGCTCAGATTCCTTGTGAGCTATGTCACAATGATATGTAGACTTGCTAAAGAGCTTTGGCTCTAAGGCTCAGGATCATCCTTCTCTATGGAGTTGGGTTTATATTTAGTTGTGCATAGCTTAGGATTAGTCCTTGTTATCTTGTCATGGTACCTTGTGTTGTGTTATATTATGGCGTGTCGTGTGTGTATGTGTATGGATATTTATGCATGCACATCACTTAAGGCATTCTCGCTACGCTTTTAACATCTCTAATAGGTGCCATGACTTTTATCGTACTTGTAGGTGTTATGATCGTTGAGGCATAGTTTACCTTCAGTCTTCCCTCTTTTCCTAGTTGAATTGGGACTCTCAAGTAATGTCATGTGGTATTTTTCAAGGATGGCACTGTAACACTTTATGGTTCTCTCAAGGTTCATGGTTCATGATTTGTAATTGGTAAACATGGTTTATTACTTGTGGTTGAAGATTGTACTTGTGGTTTGTGCAAACAACTGCTACTATGATGGAAAAAATAAGAATAAGAAGAGTTGAAATTATAGTATTGTTTGCAATGGACCAATTGGAAGCAATAATCTAAAAAATATAGTGAATGAGGAGGTGCATACAGATGTGCATGAGGATGACGATGTGGAGATGCTAAATGATAGGGACATTAATAATTCCTTCAAAAAGATACAAAAGCTGTGAAATTAATTTTTGGGATTAATCGTATGATCCTTTGCCACTTGCTTGCTACTAAGCAAGCAAGGATGGTCAAAGACATTATGGATAAAATGGATGTACCTTACTTATGGGAGAAAAACTTGAGCATTGAACATAAGATTTTTGTGGCCCAAAATTCAGCGATGCAGAGCTATGTAAAGTAGATAAGGGATGTCATTAATAATGTGCATGCCTCCATGGGGGATATTCTAGCCAAGTTGGCAAACCTAAAAGAAAAGAGTAAGAAGCTTGAGGACTAGTTAGCTATGTAGGTGAACATAGTTACATCTAGGACTAGGTGCTTTGCATCCCAATTGTAGGCTAAAGAACCAAAGGCCTACAAGAGTAATTGTGATGATAAGCATATTGACACCTACCTTTATGAGATGGAGTGATTCTTAAGATGAAAAAGTATCTCAAGAAGACCAAGGTTAACATTGCGTCCCAATTCTTAGGGAAGTTGCACAAACTTGATGGCTTGATATTGTTTAAGAAATAAAATGTAGGATAAACTAGAGGTCAATTGAGACATGGGAAGAATTCAAGACTATCTTGATTGAAAACTTGCACCCAAGTAATTTCATTGACAAATCTTGGATGAAGTTGAAGAAGATCTAGTAGACTATGAAGTTGAAAGATTACATCATGGAGTATCAAGACCTAGTGTTACAAGTTCTTGACATCAATGAGATGGGTAAGTATTGGTTCTTTTTCAATTACTTGAAACCTTGGATCCAATAGAAGTCAAAACCCATAAGATCACAAACTATAGGGAGGTGGTTGAACTAGTTGCTAGCTTGGTGATTGATTTTAAGTCTTAGAAGTAAGAGATGAATGAAGTACATGCACCTTAGAAAAATAGAAAGTTGGATGATAGATCCAATGGGTTCAAAGGAAGAAACTTTGGTGGTGGCTTTTATGGTTTGGGCCCTACCATCATTCATAGTTCCTAAGCTTTTTACTAGGGTAATGGAAAGTGTTAGATTTTAAAAGATTATTTCAAGTTAGTGGATACCTAGTAATTTTTTGGAGGACCCATAAAAATCCTCCAAGACATCCATGCATAAGATGCTTAATTTCCCTGGGATATCATATTATTTGAGATATTCCTCATAACCCTAATCAAACACTAGCTGAAAGGGAATTACATGATGAAATAAAAGTAAATTGCATGTGAAATAAAGTGCTAAAAAGTAAGATTAAACTATCTAAGTGTTGTGATGGATGTAAGAAATCTCAATTTTATTATCGATCATGCTAATGTGTCCAAGTACATGAGCACTCGAATAAAATTTCGTACAATCTCATAAATCCATGCTACAAGCACTCATAGGAAAAATATTCTAACTCTTGAAGGAAGAAACCACAAGAGTTCAAAATTTATATACATTTATATAGGCAATGACTATGTCAACAAATGCGACAAATGCAAAGGGTATACACATTTATATAGGCAATGACTATGTCAACATTGACATACCTATGTCAAAGCATCCTAGCATGCATTGATGGAGATATGTCAATGGGGGTACGTCGATGAGCATGTGTTGATGTAGCTTGTATTATTACTATTCATCATACCCACATGACTAACTAAAAACTCATCCTCGCATGAAGAAAATTGGAATTGAGTTTCTTATAAAATTTGGGGAAGTATACAATTTATTGATAGTCTAATTGACTAATTGGCATTAACTAACTCCAAGTGTTGGATTAGATGATTTTTATAAAAATAAGTGCCCTTTACAACAAAATTGGACATTTAGAAAAAATTGTAGTAGGTTCCTGCTAAATGATTGAAGATGAAATAATTTCTTAGACTATTCTTGGAGGTGGAGGCCCTTATGGTTCAAAGGATCCTTCATTCCTTCCTAATGTTGTTGGTAGCTGAGGCTATCCTATTACTACTGCTAGTGAAACCAAAAGTTTGAAAGCATCTGAAAGTGCTTTCATTTTCTCTTTTTTACTCCATGGATTGTACATGGTCCAAGTAGCTTCGTAGATATGCACTGGTACAAGGATGTCCCATAGGCATGGTGTTGAAGAAAATAATTCCTTTGTGTTGACAAACTAGGCTACAAAGGTTTTACATTTAATGTTTAATGTCTTCACAAGCTTTTGCAACTCTTGGTAGTCATTCATCCTTCTTGCTAGGTTCTCAGCAACACATTGTTGGTCCATGAATTTACTCCTGAGAACTTTAAGCTCCACATTGGCTATCTCCAAATTTTGTTTTATCTCTTTGTAAAGCTTGAATCCTGCTTCATAGAGGAGGTAGGAACTAACAACCTATTTCTGTAACTCAGACCTTGGCTTGCCTACTATCATCATTGCTAAGTTTACATAACAAAGATTGGCAAGCTTCATATACTCTATCATCTCCTCAATTTGCAACTCCTTTAGATAGACTTTTTCTTTGTTGTATGTGTTTAGTCCATCAAAGATGGGCTGCCATATATCACCTCTTTGTTGGAGTTGCTGGAAGGCCTTGTTCATCGTCATATTTGCCAATATTATTTTATTCTTATTAACCTCCTTGAAAAGCATGACCTAGTCCCTATAGTGATTCTTTACTTATTCAAACTTTAAGACTTCGTTCTTTTAGGAGGCTACCTTAATTTTTGTCTTCTAGTGAAGAGCATGGACTTCCTCTATCAAGAGATTGCAATTCTCTGATGTGAACCTCCTTAAATCAAAGTTTATATTTGTAAGTTGCTCATGCTGCTAGCATATGAACTTGACCATTTTTTCCTTCTACTACTTAGAATTTCACAGGTGGTGATTATCCTTGGTGAGGACCAAGTTCTCCTTAAAAATCTATGATAGGTCCTTGTCATTGTTGTTAGCCATGGCCTCTAACATGGACATATTAAAGATCATCATCTCCTTTGCATTCTCAGCTTCCTGAAACTTTTGTTGAAGTTTTTGGAAATATTCATATTGTGTTAGCTTTGGCTTGAGAATGGTAGGGTCAAATAGATGAGCTTTCAACTTAGCAACTTCGGTGACCAACTACCAATTGATTATGGTGGCCTCCTCTAGTTGTGCATTGGTAATCAATATCGAGTAGCTACTACTAGTTTACTACGATTTCATCTGAGAGATCAAAGATATTCAAAAGCAATTACTTAGTTACAACTAGTCTTTCCGAAACTTCCTCATGTTGGGTAGTGCTCATGCAACCACGTTTTTCATCAAAAAATGCATGGATGTCTATCATGGCATCAATGTATTGTACCAATGCTGTAGGAGCATTTACGATCTCTACTATTCTATCAGCCATCACCGCCACTACTATCTCCTAATTCTTATGTGGCATAACTAGGAAGGTTGTCCTCTCACCTTCCTTCAACATGATGGAAAAGGTTGTAGCATTTCTTGAAATCTTAGGGAATGTTTATCCAAGAATGGACATTGTGATCTCCCTAGCACTTGGATTAGGCCTAGTGGGCACTTGGTTCCTTTGTGTGGAGAAGAGTAGGGCCATTCCAATATCCAACCAACTCATGATCCTAGTGACATTGTTAAGATGGCTCATGGTTATATAGTAAATAGAGGATTCCCCATTACTTGCAAAGCCCTACGATTGCTACCATTACTACTCTCAAAGTTTCTTGAGTCTTTCAGAAGCTGCAAGCATCTTTAGTGTAGTCTCTGGGGCTGCAGGTGATGGTTGTGGCTTCTCCTCTTCTTGCATCTTAGTCACTACCTTAACCTTGGTCATTTTCTACCAAGATGCACTAGGAGCACGTTGAACCTTGATCATTTGAGTAGCATGTTATTCCTCCACTTTTTGCACAACTTGTGGATAAGGCATGGAAATGGTAGTGTCTTCCTTCCCTTCTCATTTTCTTTGAAGCATTTTTAATCTCTAGGAAAATAAGTTGAGGAATGTTGACTAGAAATTTCTCACTCATAACAATGCATGCCTAGGTGGAGAAAGCTATCACCTTACTGAGCCTTACCATTGGGTTTAGGTGATAGGTCAAAATCTTAAATATGCTCTCTTTGCCTTTGTGAGAGCATTGTATTCCTTATAGTCCACCCCATAGCATAACTAGACCCATTACTTTTAGGCTTATGGATCTACCAACATCGATATTTTAGCTAACTTTTCCCTTGTGTTGGACAAACAAAGGATCTTTACTATGGCCTCAATTGAGTAGGAGTTGGTGATGTCTATTATTTTCACTAACGCATCTCCTTGCCAATTGTTTTAAAACAAGTAAGTCTCTCCCATGTATCATTCTCCACTATTAGAGAAAATGGGCCCTAAGGAAAACCCCTATAATTGTGTTTGGACCTCCTCAGGTGCTAGCTTCAAGAAGGACACAAAGTTCAGTTCTTGGAGGATAGAACTTTTGACCTCCTTGGTCTTAATGCATTTCAAACAAGCCTCTATGAGGGTGACCTCTAGGTTAAGCCTTAGCCTAGGGCCCTTGTCTTGCCTATATTGGCTTGTCTCTACAATGGAAATTTGTTGTACAGATTCCACTTTGGTCTCCTCCTGAAGAGGTTCTATGGCGTGAGTGGCCTCAGTTTTTTGATCTTGGGGTTGTTGTGATTGTTGCTGCTATTTGTCCCTTCCTTCTTGGGGTCACATTTCCCTGGGCGATGAAGGCCCTCCCACTTATGGTCCTTGTTTTGGTGCCATTTTTGATCACAAACATAACCCATGATTATCTTTTTAGTCCATAAACTTTAGTTATTTAAATACCTTTCTTGTTAGATCAGGTTATGTTCAACTATTAGGTGTTAAGAGTTGATCGTTTGAATGCTGCTTTGTGATCTTAGCTAGGTATATTATTTTAATATTATTTATTCTCTAGCTATTAGAGTTTTTTTGTTAGGCTTAAACTAATATTATTTTAATGGACTGACCTTGGGGAGTTTAGGGTTAATGTCCCCCACAACATAAAGCTTAACTCTAGTAGTGTGAGGAGAGAAAACAAGTGAAAATGGCTTAATGGTTTGTGAGTTAGGAGGATCAAAAGTTTCTTAGGCTTTAAAAAATGTAAAAGCTCATCTTTCTTTGTTGAAGAATTATGCAAAATAAGCTAATTGTTGTGCATATTTATATTATTTTTATTATGTGTTAATAGGGATGCATCAATGGGGTTGCGTTGATGCAGCTATGCTTAACTATTTTGCATATTAAGAAATGGAGGAATTTTGAACAAGTTATGGGATAAAACAAGAGCCTAATGAGCTAGAAAGATGAAGCATAATGACAAAAACATAGAAGAGGATAGATTGAGCTTAAGAAAAGTAATTTGAGTTGGGTTGAATGTAGTTAAAATGCCAAATAGAGCAAAACTGAATGATTGAATGCTATTACAATGATTGATTAAACAAGGGACATAGGGTATGAGATTTAACTGATATTAGACCAAGGGGATGCAAGTGGGTCCTTCCCAAAGTAGGCATAGGCCTCATGTGCCCATGCATATCTTCATCATAAGAAGTTTATGGGCTCCAAGGATGATGAATGGTTGAGTTAAGTTAAATCTCACACTTGTAACAATTGTCCAAAGGGTTATATGATCTTGAAAAAACTAGATAATTTTGCATGACATGATGTAGTGAGGTTGTAAACCATGAATGAATGAATAAATGGTAGAGAGAGAAGATGTGGAAGTGATCATTGGCATCCTAATCACACAAAGTTCTTGGTGAAATCTATGATTAAGATGATCAGATCTCCATTCATTCCAAGTTAGGACCAAGTCCATCTCATTTTTAGTGACCTCACATTGACATATGATTTGTTTGCATTGATCAAAAGTCTAGGACAACCATCACTCTAAGAGAAGATGAAAAGAGAAGAAGGAAGTAGAAAGGACCTTAGTTTGAGGAGTGGCTTCAGGCATGGGTAACATGTCTTTCTAGCCTCATAATTAGTGCTTGTAGCCCATTATTTAGTTTAAGGGATGTGCTTTGAATTCCTATGTTTTTTTTGTTGTTTATTTTTTTTCATAGGAACCACATGATACAAAGACATGCTTTATTTTATGGTTGATACTAGGAATGATGGTATACTAGTGGAGTATCATAGAATCTTAATATCGATGTTGAGAGAAATCATATTGAATCCCATTAAGGTCACACCCTATTCCATTCCCATTTGGTCCTTTTCGAGTTCATTGAGTATCAAGATCATTGATTACTTCTTAAGTTTTAATGTTAGAAAACCTTATGCTTCTAGGATACTAATTTCTCATGGAATAGATGGAATGGATGGATGTCATGATCTCACTACCTAATACCACCAAAAAATTGAAAGAGTGTTAGTAGACTACATAATCCAAAGACAAAAACTGGTCTTTTGTTTAATCAATCATAATAATGATAACTACCTTTAATACTTTTCAAAATTGTAGTAGCAACAACAAAATTCAAGATTTCCAATAAACTTAGATGGAACTCATAAAAAAGAAAAATAAAAGGAAAAATATACAGAATAAATAAGAACATAGGTAAGAAAATGAAAAACATATAAAAAATAGTGTAAAAAAAGGTGAAAATTTGGTGAACCTCATCAAGATGTTAGTTTTGGATGGCCATCTCCTCCATGATTATGTTGAGAGGAGGAGATCCAAAAAATAGAGTGAGCCTATTCCAATGTAGAGGTGTTATTGTTGTTAGTTACTTTGGGTTTTAAGAATGTCTTAACTTGTTATATGTTGACCAACATAAATTTTTGAGGGCCTGATGGGTGATATATGATCATGGCTTTTGAAGGAAAAGTTGCATATATGATATAAGATCCTTTCCATAATGTTTGAAATTTATTGCATTATGGCACATGCATGGGATTCCACTAAAGAACCTTATGATAAAAGTTCATTTCCATAATGTTTCTTCTTATTGTCTCATTCTGGTGGAGTCTCTTGTGTGAGAAGATAGAAAAGGAAATCATTTTACCGATTAGTATCCCTTGGTTTCTTAACATCAATGGATTTGGCAAAGAGGAGTTCATTTGAAATTTGATCAGATAAGGACTCCTCATCCTTTTTGTTGTCCCATATTAACTAATATAAGTAATTGGAAATCACGTTCTTGGGGTCCTTTCCTATCCACCATTGTAAGATCAAACTCTTACAAAATCACCAATCACCATATGACACAGGGGCTTGCCATTGGCTTATTCATTAGGAAATGGATGACACTATGATTAGTATGCATAAAGATTTTGTATCCAAGCACATAGTGCCTGAATTTCTCAAGGGCATACATCATTGTCATAAGCTCCTTCTTAATGATGATATGATTTAGTTGTGCATCCACAATGCTTCCACTTGTACAAGGGATCTAATATGAACATTTTTGATTTTTGAATTATGTAAGCACTGCCCTTAATGCATAGTAGGATACATTTTTCATTATGTGAAATGATTTGGATTAATTTGAAGCATGTAGAATGGGTGCTTTTACAAGCTTTTGCTTTAACTATTGGAATGCTTGTTCACACTCCTTGGTCTAGTCAAAAGGTGGATCCTTCTTTGTAAGCTCCACCAACAATTTGATGATCTTGGAGAAATTCTTGATGAAGTGCATGTAGTAACCATTATGTCCAAGGAATGACCTTACATCTGTTACAGTTTGGGGTTATCTAGTGATTCCTTAGGTCACTGGTACTTTCTTTGGGTCCACTTCAATCCTTTTTCTAAACTTTGATGCTCTAAAATAATGCCTTCTTGGACCATTACATGGCTTTTCTACAAATTGAGCTATAAGTTTGTCTCCACACTATGTTTAAACACTTGCTCAAGAAGGTTCAAGGCTTGCTTGAAGTTGGTACCATAGGTGGAGAAGTCATCAATGAAGACCTCCATACCACTATCGATCTATTGCTAAAAAATGCTAAGGGCTAGTCATTAGAAGGTTGCAAGGGCATTACATAAGCCAAAAGACATAATTTGATATGTCAAAGCCCCCTAGGAACTTGTGAATGTTATCTTGACCTAATCTTCTGGTGTTATCTGGATTTGGTTATATTCACTATAACCATCTAGAAAACTATACTAATTATGCCTTGTAGTTGTATCCAACACCTAGTCCACAAATGATAATGGGAAATGATCCTTAAATGTTGCCACATTTAATAGTTGAAAGTCTACACAAACTCTCCATTTTCTCTTTTCTTTGGCACAATGATGAGTGGGCTCACACACTCTCTGCTAGTTATAAAATAGATAAATCCTACCTTAAGAAGTTGCTCAATTTCATCCTTAATAACTTGCTTAAGTTTTGGATTCAGTATTCTCTACGAATGCTTCCTTGGCTTGATTGAGGGGTTTGTATAGATTCAATGTGATATATCCTTGGATCTATCCCTATTAGCTCATGATATGACCATGCAAAGACTATTCGCCATTTGTTTACTACTTTCAATAGCTTCTTTTTTTGGTCTTGGGCAAGATTGGTATTCATTATTACCAGCTTTCCATTATTAAGAAAAGCATATTCTAATGCTACTAGTAAAGCCTTAAGTTCAAGGGGATCTTACTTGAAATCATCTAGGATTTCTACCTTCCCCAAATCCATTTCTCCATTTTTGTGGGGGATTTGATGTTGGATCTATTCTAGTTCATCCAAATTATATATGTAGGCACTTATGAGGAGTTTCATTAGTTCCATGCACATTGTGGATTCAACACTGTTATCTATGGTCAACCACTGGATACCTTCTTATTTGTCGCTACTACATACAATCATCTTTGGACACTTGATGTTTGGACACACTGATTACATGCCTTGCTAGATGTGATTTCTTTGGTCCATATTCTTTGTGTGCAATGGCACCATGTGTCATTGTATGCAATGCATGGAACTTGCTTCTTCTCGTTCTTTCCAAACTCATTCTTCTTGGAGATTTCCAAGGAAAGATCTCTTATCCCTATCTTAGGATCAATAGTACTAAGCCAAGCCCTTCCCATAATAATGGGGAAATTTCCTTTGTAATTTTTCACATGGATCACTAGGAAATATACTAATTATGACCATCCATAGACGATGGTCATAATGTCCTCCATCAATCCCAATAGAATAGCGATGAACTAATCTGCAAGCTCTAATGCAATGTTGCATTTGTTAAGTGGAGGTAGGTTTTAGGACTTATACATCTTTTGAGAAATTAAGTTCACTCCAAAACCTAAATCTAGTATAACCTTGCATGGATCATTTGTTGCGATTTGGAAATAGATGATGGGACTTCCAAGATTAGATTTTTTCTGGGAAGGTGTCCAGCCTTGATGAGTGGTGAGTATACCCTACACTAAATCATATGAATTACAAGAATTAATGTACAATTTGGTCAAATTATATAGACCTTATGTTCCCAAGTATGTTGGTTCTAGGAAGTGAAATCTAATTGTGATTATTGTTGTCTTCCCAACTACACTTGTGAAGCTTAGTTGTATGGTTGAGTGTAATTGGGGCACATGATTTTTATTATTTTATATTTTATTCTCCTACAATTGATAATTAGTTAAAACTCAATTTATTAACCAATTTAACTAATTTGATTACTAATTAATAACTAACTATCATAATATAAGCATTTGGTCCCACTTTTCGTATACATCCGGAATACATACAACACTATTAGGTTACCAAATGTTAAGTGCTGCTAGTTGTATGTTATGCTTGAAGTTGTTGTACTTATGTGTTTAATCTATTTAGCTTAATTAGTTAATTAATTAAATTCTTACTTATCTTAATTAATCATGTAATTAATGAAAATGGAAAATGCAAAAATAAATCATAAATCTATTCCAAGTGTTGTAAGGTTTGATCAAAAGGCTCATTTTATTTTCGCTCACACTATTGTGCTTAGGTACATCAGTGCTTGAATAAAGATGCATATACTTTCTGACTCTTGCAATGGGCACTCAGAAAAAATATTCTAACTTCAAATGACAAAACTGTAAGAGCTCTGCTCCAACTATGACAAGGCATCCCATAAACACAACAGGCGAGCATGTATTTATAGAGTTTATTGTGGAGCTACATTGACAAGGCTTCATAAATGTAGCAAACGCTATGTCAATGTGGCCCCATTAATGGGGCAACACCACATAGATAGGCCCGTGTTGACAGGGGCTAGTCGACGAGGCCACATCAACAAGCGCTCATCAATGCGACACTTTGACAATTCATCATACCCCCACAACTAAATGAAAACTCATCCTCAAGTTTCTTTACAAAATTGAAAAGGTATGAAGTTATTGACTGACACTTGACACAACAAATTAACATAGTAAAACTAAGTGCTTGAGTATACAAATTGACATCATTACAAAATTTTTGGTGTTCATGACACAAAATTAAACATCATGACATGACTACTCAAACTAGACAACACATCCTCTAATGGCATGAAGATGGTTGAGAAGATAAAACAATCCTAGGTGGTGGAGGTTCCTAAGGTTGTGAAGGACCTTAGCCAACTTCGAGCACATGCAATGGTTGAGGAGGTTGTGGTTGCTACCTCTAGTGGAAGGCAAAAGGCATCCAATAATGCCTTCATCTTCTCCTCCTTACTCTAGGGATCATTCATAGTTCATGTGGCATCGCGAATGTGGGCTAGAATGGGAAGATCCCATGGATAGGGAATTAATGGGAACAACTTCTTAATGTTGACAAACTAGGCAGCAAACTATTTATGTTTGACATTGAACACCTTCACTACATTTTGTAGCTCCTGGTAGTCATTCATTTTTTTGGCCAAGCTCTTGGTAGTAGATCTCTGATTAGTGTATTTATGCTTGAGAACCTCAAGTTTAGTGTTTGCCATCGCAAGCTTTTTCTTGAGTTCCTTATGATGCTTAAACTTGGCCTCGTATAATAACTATGAGTTGGGCACCTACTTCTCTAGTTCTGATTATGGCCATCTGGTAGTCAACATAGCTAGGTTTGCGTATTGAAGGTTGGAAAGCTCCATATATTTAGTCATCTTCTCTATTTATAACTCCTTCAAGTGAATTTCTACTTTATTGTATTGATCAATCCCATCAATGATGGGCTACCATAATTTGCATCCTTGTTGGAGTTTCTAGATGGTCTCGTTCACCTTTGCCTTTACCACTTGAATGTGTTTCTCATTTATTGCCTTCTGTACACCAACCTAATCCCTGTAATGATTTTTGACTTTCTCAAATTTGAGAGCCTCTAATTTCTAGGTGGCTACTTCTACTGCAGTCTTTTAGCAATGAGCACAGGCCTACTCCATAGAGAGGTTTCTGTTTTCGGCTGTCAATCTCCTTAACTTTGTATTTTCTTTGGCTATTTGCCCTTTCTATTGATGGATAAAATCAATCAATTGTTATTTATGCACTTCAATGTTTCACATATGTTGATTTGCTATGGTTAGCTAAACATTCTTCTAGCAAGTGAGATCCAAGCCCTTCTGAATTTTATGCTAGGTGGCCCCTACCAAGGATCAGTAGAATACTACTATCTTGTTCGCACCCTTAGCCCCTTTCAACCTAGTATGAAGCTGTTCAAAAGATTCATCTCTTGTTAATGCTGGGTTGAGAAATAAAGGGTCAGTAATTTGGGCTCTCAATTTAGCAAATTTTGTAGCCAAGTGTTCATTCAATTCCCTGGTTGTTTCAAGTTGCCCTTCCAAAATAATATTCTTACCCCTTGTTTCTAGCAGCTTTAACTAGGTTGTAGTTATACTATCTAGAAGGTCAAAGATATCTGAAAGCAATTGCCAAACTCCTACCAATCGGTTCAGTAGTTGTTCATGCTATGCTATGCTTAATCTACTAATTATGATCCCTACGGACATCTACACATTTTTAAGTGCAGTGAAATTTGGTGTAGACGTTGCAGGTGCATTGAGTGTTTTGGTGATTCTATCATCAACCATCTCTATTGTTGTTTCTTGCCCTTTGTGTTGCATCATCAACACTATTGCCCCCTTGTCCTCCTCCAAGCATACCAAGAAGGTCATGACATTCCCTCATTAGGTTGACTATTCGGGCCAACTCATTTAGATGACTCATCATGGACTGGTACACAGATGGATGTCCAGCACTCGTGCCTACTTATTACTCTTGCTCGCTCAAGAGTCATTCTCGATACTTATGCAATCATTGGGATGTTACTACGATGTTCGACACTATTTTCTGAGTGGTAGGTGGGGGTGGTGGCTATTGCTCCTCTTCTTGAGTCATTGTTGCAGGAGTCTTATCCTTCATTATCTTTGCCTAATTAGCGATTGGAGCATGTTAGACAACATCATTAGTGTAGCGGGCTATTCCTCCCATTCGACATAGTTTTCTGATGAGGCGTGGAAAGGGGAGTGCCTTCCTTTCACATTCATTCTCCTTGAACCACTTTTTTATATCTAGATAAATTAGTTATGGAAGGTTGAATGGGAATCTTCCACTCAGAGCACACATTCATAGGTAGAAAAGGCAGTGATCTTGTTGGGCCTCACCATGGGGTTTAGGTGAAAGGTTGAAATCTTGTAGTGGATTCTTTCTACTTATGTGAGCATGTTGTACTCCTTGTAGTTGACACCATAGCACCATTGAACCAATTCCCTTTTTATGTTGGGATCCACCTATATTGGAATCTCAACAAGATTTATCCTAGTTTTAGGTAACCCAAGTGCCTCTACAATAGCTTGCACCAAGTAGGACACTAAAATGTCCTTGATCTTGATTATTGAACCGACCTGCTTGTTGCTCCAAAATAGGAATGTCTCTCCCATGTATCACTTCCCACTAAAAGTCATAATTGGCCACATGGGAGAGCTCTTCAATTGGTCCTATACCTCTTTAGGTGCTTACTTCAAGAAAGAGCTAGAGTTCAACTCTTAGAGCACTAGCTTTTGGACCTTCCTTAATTTGATTTGGTTTAGAAAGGCTTCTGTCAAGGTCACCTCAAGGTTCACTTATTGAGTTGATGCCTCATCTTGGTGGGAATGTTGTGCTGCTACCACTTGTTCTAGAATCTGATGTATAGACTCCACTTTAGCCTCTTCCCTAAGAGGTCCCATAGCATGGGTTGTAATGGGTTCTTCCTAAGCCTATTCTTGGCCCCTTCCCATTCTTGGCCATTTTTTTCCTTATTGAGATGGTTGTCCTTCCTATGTATGTTTGCATTTTGGTGTCATTTGTAGTCACAACATATTTTTGGATTAGTAGATATAATGTGTAACTTAAAATATTTGGATTCCTTATCCCATTAATTAGTTACACTTGGCTATGATTGGACCATGGTAGATTGATTATTTTATTAATTTTTTTATTGTAAGTGTCACAGGAGCTCATTGGAAGGGTTTAACTCTGGTAATTTGGTGTTTTAAGGTTGATTCCTTAGTTAAACCTTTGTAGGAGTTAGAGAAATGTTGAAAAATTTTCTATCAAAAACAACACGTTTGTGGCCTCCACCACTAAGAGCTTACCTCTAGGAGCTACAGGGTTGAAGAATGGGGTGATTCGGATAAATGATTAGGAAGTTATGGACTTTGAAAATTGTAAAAACTCCTTGGGAATTTGAAAGTAAAAGTAAAAATTTCTAAAGGGGTCATGCATATATATAGGATTTTTGTGTTGTGTCAACAAGGTCATGTATATGCATGGGCTTCGTCAACAAGGCCTTGTTTATGAGGTCTGTAAATGAAATTTTTCAAGCTTGAATATTTCAAAAAATACAAGTAATTTTTAAATGAATTTGGGGTCTATGGAGTTCTAGAAAAGCCAAGAATATGATGAAATCATTGAAGAGGATCTTTGAAAGCTCAAAAATTCAAAAACTTGATGGAAAATATGAATATTAAAGAAAATACTTAAATGAGCACATGGTCGAATGTAGAAGATGGATGCATGAAAAATTCTAATTACAACAATGTCTAAGGATAAGGTGCTTAATGATCCTAATTAAAAGATATGTAAGTGGATCCTCCCCTTAGTAGGCACATGCCCTCTTTACCCTTGCATAACCTCAACCTAAGGAGTCCATGGACCCCATAGGTGATTAATGGTTTATGAAAGTTAAGGACCAAAACCTGGAAGATTCTACTAAAGAATTCAAGTGCATCAAACAAAGACACCAAACAAGAACATGGACACCAACAGTGAGGTGAGGTACAGGTACCATGGATGGATGATGGAGAATGTGGAATGGAGTTCCAAGTTAAGGTCATAAGAAGTCTCTTGTGGAAGTGTGTTTAAATGACCTAGGAAGATCCATCCTCAGTCTAGACCAAAACCAACTACTTTCAATGACTTCACATTACCACTCCAAGACCAATCCACCTCCTTGAGACATAAGAGTGCTTCCACAGAACAACCACCATTCATTAAAGAGAAGAAAAGAGAAGTAGGAAGTGAGAGAGGGCCTTAGTTAAAGGGGACCTTCAGGCATGGGTAAAATGTCTTTCTAGTTCCATAACCAGTGCTTGTAGCCTATTTATTTGTCTAAGGGATACACTTTGAATTTTCACCATTTTATATATTTTTTCCTTCTTTTATTTTATTCTATTTTTTAAATATTTTTTTTGAATGGGAACCACACCATGCAAAGACTTATTTAACTTCTTGTTTATGGTCGACATGGAATGGTAAGAAATCCATGAAAATACTCATGCATCCAAGTAAGTAGAATAGTATTGAATCCCCTTAAAGTAACACCCTATGCAAACCTTTGAATCCTTCCTAATTTTGGAAACCACAAAAATCATAAATTTATTAAACGTTTATTTAATGAAAGGGACCTCATATTCCCAAAACGAGGAAAACCATAGATTTTTATGGATGGGTGGATGTTGTGGACTCATTGCCTATTCCATGAAAGAGAAACCATGTCTTAGCCATCGGTACAAAAATTCAAAAATAGAAGCTAGACATTAGCAAACAAAAACATTAAGTGCAAACCACCATTAGTAATAGCTACAACACCACTGTATCCTATTGGCACAAAGAATGTTTATTAATAGAAATTAGAAAATCACACTAAAATAAAGTAAAATATATAAGAACGTGTAAAATATTTAAGAAAAATTTAAATGTACTAATGATGCTATAAAACAAAAAATGGTGTAAAATAGGAAAAAATTTTAAAATCAAAAAGGTGTAAAATAAAAAATTTATAGAAAATAAAAATGTGTAAAACAAAAAAATAGAAAAATTGAGGAGCTACATATATGGTTAGCATTGATGGCCATCTCCCCCATGATTGAGTTTGAAGGAGGAGATCTAAAAAATTGAGCATGGTTGTTCATTCGTTAAGGCATTTGTTGTACCAACTCACTTGGGCTCGTGGAAAGGCTTTACCTGTTGGATGTTGACCAATTGCTTCTTGTCTAGGCTTTTAGGTTTGTATATGATCATGGTCTAAGAAGGAAAGGTTTTATTGATTATATAAGGCCCCTCCCACAATGTTTTGAATTTGGTTTTTTGAGGAACATGTATGGGCTTCCAATAGAGGACCTTATCTCTAGGTTGAAGTCTGATCCTTTTGATTCTTAGGTCATGTTGTTGTTTGTTGAATGCCTTGTGTACTTCATGCAAGGATGGGGCTACCAATCAATTTTTGTTTAGCACATTTATGTTGATCAGTCTTTCTTTTTATGCCAGACTTAGATTAAGGTCCATATCATAGGTTGCTAAAAGTGTATGGAGCTTGGATTGGATAGGTAGAGTTGGTAATTTTTTGTACACTAGCTCATAGGAAGAGTAGCCTATATGAAATTTTGTTATAAAAACCATGTAGTAGTGGATGATGTACAATTAATTACAGCTATTTCTTCTACCCATTTTGTGTAGTAATCAATGATGATGATTACATATGCCTTTCCATTTGACATGGGTGTGATGGAACCCATGAAGTCGATGCCCCATATGTTGAAGGGTTCTAGTGTTTGAATCCACTATTGAGGTTCCTCCATTTGTGTGGTCATTATAACATCTTGTTGACATTATTTATAATAGTGGAAAAAACTAGTGGGCATCCTTGAAGATTATGGTCCAATAGTATTCTACCATCAGGATTTTTATGATCGTGCATCTCCTAGAATAGTGGCTTCCACAAGGGCCTTTGTGAGCATCCTAGAGAATGTGTAATTGATATGCATTAGGAACACACCAACAAACTAGGCCATTGGTGAACACCTTGTAAAGGTGTTCATTGATTTCCATGTAGCATTTGGCCTGATGAAGAAATTGTTGTTTCTTCCTATAGTTCAAATCTTGTGGCATTACTTGAGTGAGAAAATAAGTGAGGTTGCCATCATACATTTGGATTCTGTGAGCATCTATTCATTAATTGCACTAGCAAAGAGGAGTTCATCCAGGAATTGATTAGAGATTGAGCTCTTCTCATCTTTGTCATCTCATTGTAATTTAGAGAGATGGTCAACAATCACATTCTTAGTCTCCTTTTGATCTACCATCATAAGATCAAATTTTTGCAAGATCACTAGCCATTATATGACACAAGGGATCACCGTTGGCCTGTTCATGAGGAAGTGAATAACACTATGGTTAGTGTGCACAAACACTTCATATCCAAGCACATAGTACTTGAACTTCTCTAGAGCATACACTACCACCATTAGTACTTTCTTCATTATGGTCTAATTCAACTGTGCACCCACAATGCTTCGACTTGCACAGTGGATGTAATATGGATGTTTCTTGGTGTCCAACTATATAAGTATGACTCCCATAGCATAATTTGATGCATCTATCTTGATATGAAATGGTTTGAACTAGTCTAGTGCTAATAGAATTAGAGTCTCTAGGAGCTTCTACTTAAGGCTCTGGAATGTCTTTTTGCATTCATTGGTCTAGATGAATGGGTTATATTTATTTGTTAGCTCAACCAACGATTTTGCAATCTTAGAGAAATTCTCCATGAAGTAGCTAGTGTGTTCAAGGAATGACTAAACATCTTTAATGGTGTTTGGTTGGTAATTTATTCCTTGGATGACCCTTATTTTTTTAGGGTGCATCTCAATCCCTTCTTGAGAAATTTTGTGCCCCAATACAATTCCTTCTTGGACCATGAGATGGCTCTTCTACCAATTGAGCTACAAGATTGTTTCCACACATCTTTTGAGTACTTGCTCAAGGTGGTCCAAGGCTTGCTCAAATGTAGTGCCATAAGTGAAGAAGTCATCCATAAAGACTTCTACTTTGCTACTGATTTTTTGATAAAAAATGCTTAAGACTAGGTGTTGGAAAGTGGTAGGAGCATTGCATAGACCAAAAGGCATCTTTTGATGTGCAAAAGTTCCCCAGGGACTCATGAATGTTGTTTTGGCTTGGTATTTTGGTATAATTTGGATTTAGTTATAGCCGCTATTACCATCCAGAAAACTGTAATAGAAATGCCTATATATGGTGTTCAACACTTGATCAATGGATGACAATAGAAAGTGATCTTTAAATGTTGACATATTTAATAGCCTAACATTGATACAAACTCACCATTTGCCATCTCTCTTTGGCACTATCATGAGTGGGCTAACCCACTTGCTGTCCATAATGGGGTAGATGAACCCTTCCTTAAGGATTTGCTCAATCTCTTCTTTGATGATTTGCTTTAATTTTGGATTTAATCACCATTATGGCTGCCTAAACTTTATGAATGGATTAGTATAAATGCAATGCTGTCATATATGTGGATCAATTTTAGTGAGTTTAAGATATGACCAGGCAAAGTCTATTGGCCATCTGTTGACCACTTTCAATAGTTTTTCTTTTTTCTTGAGAGCAAGTTTGGCATTAAGTATGACCAGCTTACCATTTTTTAAGAATGCATATTCTAGGCCAGCAGGTAGAGTTTTCAACTCTAGGGGCCCTTGTTTCAAAGTCTCAGGGATCTCCAACTCTTCCCAATTGGTATCATCATTTTCATTATCAGAGAGTTGGTGATGAACTTGCTTTAGTTCATTTATGCCTGTAACATAAGTGCATGTTAGGCTTTCAGTAGGTTCCATGCATATTGTGTTGTTCTCAAAATCAGTGGTTAGCCACTGAGTGCCCTCCTATTTTGTGGCTATTGTGTATAGGCACCTCTGAACTTCAGATTCACCTAAAAATTGTCTGCATGCTTTGATGGATGTGATGTTGATAGACTAGGGTTTCTGCACACAATTGCACCTAGTATCGTTGTATGCAATGCATGGAACTCATTTGTTCTCGATCTTTCCAAATGCATTTTTCTTAGATATCTCCAGGGAAAGATCGTTGATGCCCATTCTCTCATCAACAATGCTTAGCCATGCTCTTCCCATAATGATTGGAAAGTACCCCTTACAATTATGAACCTTCATTACTAGAAAATCAATAGGATAAGACCACCCACAAATAGTGGTCACAATGTCTTCTACCAGTTCCAATGAAATATTAATGGATTGGTCTTCCAATTCCAATTGGATATTATGCTTCTTGAGAGGTGGTAGGCTCAAGGTAGTATACATCTCATGAGAAATCAAGTTAACGTCAAAACTTGAATAGAGAAGAGCTTTACATGGTTCATTCTCAACAATCTATAAATAGATAAGAGGACTCCTAGGATCAGTAAATTTCTTGGGAAGGTTGCCCACCTGGATCCAATTAGATATAGCATGAGTGAGCATAATAATATGGATTTTTGGTAGTATTTAGTTTAAAGGGTTCCTAATGGAATGGTTTGTAGAAAATGAGGAAGGAGCAGGGTGAAAAACCACCTAAGTTTGTGAGGGCTTAGTAGGGCTGTTGGGTTAGAAAAATGGTCTTTTACAAGCATGAGATTTCAAACCACTCAGTTGATTAACTAGTTTTAGATTGATGGCCCTGGTAGCATTACATTGCTGTGACTAGGCTGGAAGTTCACCTTACATGGATGGAGTAGGCGGTAGCTGCATTGAGGATGGAGGAATAGGTGTAGAAATAGGAGGATAAGGATGAAATGTGGTATCCCTTCTAGAATGTGGAGAATGACTTTTATAGTATTCAGGAGGATATTAGTGATGTTGGAAAGGAGAAACATGACTGGACGAGTCATGTGGAGACAGGGGTTGTTGAACATAATACCCATATGGATCTGGTTATTTGTAAGCATACTGCTATCTTGGCAGTGGTAGTGCCCATGACTATGGCTGTTGCCACTATTGGTATTGATTGTATGGTTGTGGTGGAGTTCCACTTGGATAATATTATTGTTGTTGATGTAACTACTTAGGATTTCCTTGAGGATAAGGCAATCTTTTGGGTGTTTGTCTTTTTGCTAGTCGTGGATTTAGAGCATACACCTTAGACTCCTATAAGTATGATATGATGGGGCAACATCTCTTAGGATGTTCATATTGGCATATGTCACACCCACCATCATCATCTAATTCATTTTTGTAATTTCCTATATAGCAGCAATCTTGCCCTTGCTCCTTTGATTGGAACACTCAGCTTCCTTTCGCCTCCTATGGTTATGATCACTACTTTGTTCTTTGGACTCTTTAACAATTTTCAAAATAGCTTGAAATCTGCTATCCATAGAGTCCCATAATTAATCTACCTTAGTCAAAATTTAAGAGGTAAAATTTTCAATTGGCAAGGTTTTCCATTTCACCACCTCATCAAGTGGTGATTTCTCCTCACTGTCATAAAATCAAACCTCCCTCATGCAAATGGAAGGATCTTAGTTGTATTCTTTTGCACTTTCGTGTTTCCTCAACTCTTCTTCTTCTTCTGCTACCTGCTTGATCAACCTTTGAATCTAATGGGCTCTTAAGTATGACAATCTTCCTTTGGCATAGATCCTAAGAGTTCTTCTCATTTTAGAGTGAAGCCCATCTATGATGTGGCAAAGTTGTTCCTGCTAAGAGTAACCATCGCTAGGGCATCAGTGTAATAAGGAATAAAATCTACCCATGATGGCATCAAAGGACTTGTGTTCCTTGCTTCCAACCCTAGATCTACCTTCTTAGATTGGACACTTGGGAATACATTTTATACTTTTTTTTGAATAATTCAAGCATCATACTCCATCTACAGATTGATTCTAGCTCCAAGGATTGATACAAGCTTTCTACTTCTTTGATGAGTGTCTAGAAAAAAACTTAACCTTTTGCCAATCGTTTTTTATGTTTTGTAGGGCACAAGCATTGTGAAAAGCTTGATGATGGTTTTGTGGATTATAGTTATATCCCCCCTCAAACTTGGAGATGTTGTTCATATCCAATTGCTTAATCCTACTATCTTTCACATGCCTTGTTGGAATTCTCACTACTACTACAATGTTTAGCATGCTTCAAGTGGTGAGCAAAGGTTCATCGTAGCCATGACCCTAGTGTCTATGGTGCCCTTTGCTATCCCTTCATTCATGGAAATGGTCCTCTCTTGAATGCCTATGCCCTAGATCTCGACTTGCTCAATGGTCCCTATGATCATCTTGGTCCTATTGGTTACTTCCATCACGATCACGTCCCCAACGATTATGTTCAAAGTTATAAGAAGAAGAAGATGACAATGAAGGTGAAGAGGAAGGAGGACTACCACCATTAGAGTGCCTACCAATCCCTCTTTGGTGGTTGCAACCACAATTGTGATCATGTTGCTTGCCCACATCCCTACCATAACTCTCCTCCTTGGATTCCCCTTTGTCATGGGATTCGTTGTTGCCAGAACTAGGATTATGTATTGTGGACTACGAGTTCTAGTTTTGACCTCCTTCATCGAAGTTAAAGAGAGGAGTCTTTCTATATGAAAAAGCCCTAAAAAAGGGTTCTCCATCATCTTTTTGGTACATTACGAATGGGGAATCATTGGACCACTTCCCCTAGGCAAACTCATAACATTGCTCTAGCTATTGATCCCTAAGACATTATGCATTAGTGGAATGATAATCCTTGGCCTCACTATCCTACACAACATATTCAACATGAAGCCCTTAGATGCCCAATCGCATAAGAGTTTGGTGGAGCATCACAGGATTGGATTGATTAGGCAGTAACATAATGTTGCCCCCCATGTCTTGCCACTACAGTTGTTCATCTTAGTGTAGGACAAAGGTGAAATTGGGTATGTACTCATTAGGATGAGCATATATCACTATGTATTACTGGGGCACCTACTGATTTACTCTATCAGACTTAGACAAAGTATCACTCTTGTGAGAAGAAGACATCTTGTATTAGAAGACAAGAAATGTAATGTGCTTTCTTATAATTATTGTAGTTATTTTGATGTATGATATAGCTTTTGGGGCTTGTTCCAATGGTGTTAAATAATTTTTCACTAAATCCTAGATAGCGCACGTAACAAACTAAAGGCCCCTAGCAATGGCACCAATGATGAGTAGTGAGTATACCCTATGTTCAACCATATGAATTACAAGTGTTCATACACAATCCAATTGAATTCCACAGACCTTAAGTTCCTAAGTGCATTGGTTCTAAGAAGTGAAATCTAATTGTGATGATCATTGTCTTCCCAACTACACTTGTGAAGCTTAGTTGTATGGTTAAGTCTAATTGGGGCACATGATTTTTATTATTTTATATTTTATTCACCTATGATAATAACAAGTTGAAACTCAATTTATTAACCAATTTAATTAATCTAATTATTAATTAATAACTAACTATCCTAACATAAGCATCCGGCCCCACTTTCCATACACATCTTGAATGCATACAACACTACTGGGTTACCAAATGTTAAGCGCTATTGAGATTACTGAGCATTGTATGTTATGCTTGAAGTGGTTGTACTTATGTGTTTAATATATTTAGCTTAATTAGTTAATTAATTAAATTCTTACGTATCTTAATTAATAGTGTAATTAATGAAAATGGTAAATGCAGAAATAAATCATTAATCTATTCCCAAGTGTTGTAAGGTTTGATCAAAAGGCTCATCTTTATTGTTGTTAACATTGGTGTGCTCAGGTACATTAGTGCTTGAATAAAGATCCATACACTTTTTGACTCCTGCTACACACACTTAGAAAGAATATTCTAACTTCAAATGAGAAAATTGCAAGAGCTCTACTACAACTATGACAAGGCACCCCATAAACACGATGGGTGAACATGTATTTATAGACTTTATTATGGGGCTTTGTTGATGAGGTCTCATAAATGCAACAAATGCTATGTCGACACGACCCCATCGATGGGGAACACCACATAGATGGGGCTACATCGATGAGGGATCATTGATGAGACCATGTCATGGGGGCCTGTTGATGTAACACTTTGATGTATCATCTAGCCTTGATCCAATCTATGACTGCATGGGTTAACATGATAGTGTGCACATTAGAGGATGTTTGGTTTGAAGGAGGTTGGAAGTTATTTCTGGAAGTAGCTGATGTAATGTTAGTAGCCAAGGATGTCTACAAGGGTTTCTGTGAATTATGTGGCCTGAAGAAAGACCTCTTTTGAGGCTTATGTTCATAACCACCTAGATAATCCTTTAGTTGTAAATTTATTGGCCTTGTGATATTACGTTGTTATGGTTGTAGTCGGATTTCTCCTTGCATCGGTGGTGCAAGTGGCAAAGGAATGGTATTTAAAGATGCAAAAATAGGTGATGGATATGGAAGAGGATAAGAAGAGGGAGACTTAAATCTTGGAGTGGAAGTTCAGTGATATTTTAGAGGATAATAATGATAAGAAAAAGAAGTGTGACTTGCAGAGCCATCAGGAGATATAGGTTGTTGGACATAATATCCATATGGGTCTGGCTATCGGTAAGGATATTGCTATCGTAGTGGTGGAATCCCCCATAATTATGGGTTTTACCACTACTAATATTGCTCTTAAGGTTAAGGTGGCATTCCACTTGGATAATACTGTGTTTGGTGGAAGTGTTTCTTGAAATTGCCTTGTGGATAAGGCAATTTCTTAGGGTGGATGCTTTCTTGCTAACTTCAAGTTTAATGTGTACATCCCAGATTCTTGTAGATGTGATACTATAGGAAAATATCCCCTAGGATGTTCATACTGGAAAATGCAACATTTTCCATCATTTGTTCCCAAATTTGCAACCTCATCGATTGCTATAGCTTTACCTTTGTTTTGATATTGTTCCCTGCCTACATCTTTCTATCTCCTTTTATCTTTATTGCTACCCTGCTCCATCTTCTTTCCTACTATTTTAAGAGTAGTTTGGAACTTCTCATCTAAGGAGGCCCACATGTTATCTACCTTAGTCGATATTTCAGTAACAAATTTTTGGATCGACAAGGTTTTTAGTTGCATGACTTCATCTAGTGGTGCTTCCTCCTTTGTATCACAGAAACACAATTTTCTTTTGTGAATGAAATGGTCCTTGTTATACTCCTCTACACTTTCTCTGTTCTTCAGCTTCCATTCTTCTTTTTCCAATTGATCAATTAGCCTTTGGATCTACCTAAAAGTCTCCCTTGGGCATAGATCCCAAGAGTCTCTTTGGTTTTGTTTTAGAGACCATCTATAATGCGGTAAAGCCACTCCCTTTGAGAAAATTCATGGCCTAGGCATGAGTGCAAAAGTGAGTAATACCTACTCATTGCTACATCTAAGGATTCATGATTACTTTGTTTCCATCCTTGGATTTATTTCCTGAAGTTGGATACTTAAGAGTATGTTTGGTACTTGTCATTGAAAAACTCCATCATTGTACTCCACCTACAAATGGATTCCAATTCCAGGGACTAGTATTAGCTTTTTGCTTCTTTAATGAATGTCCTTAGAAATAATTTTAAGTTTTTCCATTCATTCTAAATGTTTTGTAAGGCACAAGCATCATGGAAAGCTTGTAAATGATGTTGTGGATTAGCATTATATCCCCCTTAAAATTTGGGGATATTATTCATATCCAACCTTTTGATCCTACTATCCTATTGATGCATGGTGGGGATTCTAACTACTTCTAAAAAATTCAGCATGTTTCTCGTAGCCAGAAATGGCTCATCATAGTCATTGCATTCATGGTGGCCCCTATCATGGTCATGCTTCCTATGATGAATCCTGCTATGCCTCCTCTCCCATGATGCTCTTCCTCTCATGGTTGTCTATGCTTTTAGTTCCTTTCATCTCCATGGGATTTACTATCATTTTCATCTTGATCCTAATCACTCCTCCTTCTATCTTGTTCATAGCTCCTACTTTTAGAATTTGAAGATGAGGAGAATGGTGAAGGTGAAGGACTAGGAGAATGGTGCCAAATAGTCCTCCTCTTATGGCCCTTTGCCTAGTCCTTCTTATTATCCTTATCATTCTTCTTATCTTTCTCCTTGTCCTTGAATGAATGATTAGGAGATTTATCCTTTGATGTTCTTTGGACCTTGGACTTTGTTCTCCCCTCACCAAGGTTCTCCAAGGTTGACTACAATCGTTGGTGAATGGTGTCCTCCTTAACAAAAGGAAGAGAATCTATGTTCTAAGACATCCTAGAGAAGAAATCATGGCTCTTTTTTTTGTGATTACAAAAATAATGAAATTAGGATTCTTTTTTCCTTGGAGGCTTTATGACATGCCTCCATACACCAATCCTTTTTGAGTATGCTTCAAAGGGCTCATAGTCCCTAAAGGTATGGTTAGTCATTTCATACTCCAGGCTTGCTGATTCAATTTTCAACCTCATGAGATTGGCCATAAGCATGGTAGAAACTAACCAATATGGAGGTAATAGGATGTTATCCTTCATATTCCTCTAGTGTAAGTTGATAGAGAATGAAGGTAAAATTTGGATGATAAGGATCTAGATGTGCATAAACTATTTGTAGCTACTGAGGCTTCTCATCAACAATCCCTTAAGTTCTATCCTATTGTTGATTGGATTCATCGACACAAGATGGTGGAGATACATTCTTGTAAGAAGAAGCCATCTTAGTAATGTGTAGAAAGTGTGCCTTGAGATAATTTTATTATTATTAATATTTTGTATGAAAGATGAAATGTTATATTTTCCTTATAACAAATTTATATGAATTCACTAGTTAATAATAATCAGCACACTTAGCTAAACTAAGTCTCTAACAATGACACCAATGATCGGCAATGGGTAGTCCCTATGCCCAACCATAGAAATCATAAGCATTCACCAGTGATCTAGTCAAATTTCATAGACTTAGTTGCCTAAGCTACTAATATTCCTAAAGAGTATATCATGTAGTTGCAAGTCATTGTCTTCTTGATCCACACTTATGTCTAATTGTGTGTATGGTTAAGTGTGGTTAAGGCATAAGATGTTTATTTTTATAATTATTTTATTATATTTTTCTCCTATGCACTTGATAATGAAATGGATATTTAAGAATTAAATTAGTTAACTACTTTTCTAATTAACTGTCTTGTTATGGAGTATCTATTCCCACTTGCCATACACATCTTGAACTTATATTAATGTTGTTGGTTTACCAAGTGTATACTACTAGGCATACTAAGTATCCACCATTGGAATTACCAAGCATTAATATGTTATGCTTGAAGTGGTCATACTCACATGCTTATGATTAATTGCATTAATTACTTAAGAACATAAAAGTAAATTAAATGTGAAATAAAGTATTGAAAAGTAAGATTAAACTAGTCTTTGTGTTGCAATGGATGTAGGAAATCTCAATTTTATTATTGATCATGCCAATGTGTCCAGGTATACAAGCACTTGAATAAAATTCCATACAATCTCATAAATCCACATTGTGGACACTCAAGGAAAAAATATTCTAACTCTCGAAGAAAGAAACTACAAAAGTTCAGCTAAGACTAAGACCAAAAGGTGCCATAAATGTGAAGGGTATGCATGTTTATATAGGCAATGACTTTATCAGGATCGACGAGGCTATGTCAATTGTCATGAGTCAACGTAACTTGTATTATTAATATTCATTAGAAGTAGATTTCTTAACACCTAGTAGTTGCAAAAAAAGGTATCTAGGGAGAACAACTTAATCAAAAAACCAACTTGTGTTCAGTCCAAATAGTTACAATGCATTTTTCTTTATAGAAGGTAGATGATTTGGTTAATATAGATGCTAGCCAAAAAATTTTATCACTGAAGATTGCTTGCATCCTCAATTTATGAGTAGAATTGGTCATAACATCCTATAAGTCGATCAAGTTCCACCCAATCAGGTTTACTAGGATGACGATGGAAGTAAAGGTGAAGGTGGATCAATTAAGAGATGAGTTGGAGTTTTTAGTCTTGGATATTGAATCATTTGAAGTTATTATTGGATAAGATTTCTTGAAGAAGGCAAAGGTATGGGTTGCTTCCTACCTTGATGTTTTTGACATCTCGCATAAGGAGTCATCCTATGTGGTGAAGACCTTTGTTCTATAAGCAATTAGCACCCTTCATGATGTTTAAATTTTGTCACCTATGGTGGTGAAAAGGATTGTTAAGGATCCAATTTAAAAAATGTATTTGGTGGTGTTTAGAGAGATGGAAGTAGATGGTTAATCCAAGTAGATGGATAGATTGAAGAGATGCTTGGATAAGAAGCTAATATTAGCGAAGATTTAGGATGATTTTTCAAAAAGAGTAATGGTGTACCATAAGATTGAGTTGCTACCTAAAACTACCCTTTCCAAGAAACACCCCTACAAATTGACTATTCCAAAGTTGGAGGAATTGAAAAAGTAGCTAGAGAGCATAATGAAGAAGGGTTATCTGAGACCCTTAAAATTTTATATGGAGCCATAGTCTTATTCGCAAAGAAGAAGGATGGCATGCTAAGTTTATAATGCAATTACAAGTTATTGAACAAGTTTACCATCAAGAATAGATATCTAATACCTTTAGTATTGAACCTATTTGATCAGCTTGGGAAGACACAAGTTTTCTCTTAACTCAATCTTTGCCATGGATATTATCATGTGCACATTACAATAGGAAATAAAAACAAGGTAATGTAAGCCACTCATTATGATTCTTACAAGTGAACTATGATGCCTTTTGGATTATTCAATGCTCCTACCACCTTTTGCAAACTCATGAATGAGGTTTTATGTTAGTACCTTAACAAATTCTTGGTGGTATATCTTAATGACATCCTTTTGTACTCTTGTTTCATGTAGAAGCACCTTCAACAGTTGGAGTTGGTGCTCTCCAATTACAAGAGTAGAAGTCATATGTCAAGTGGGAGAATTGTAAGTTTAGGAAGGTTAAGTTAAAATTCCTTAGTCATATCATTAGTGGAGGCAAGGTGAAGCCAAATTTGAAGAAGGTAGAGGTCATCATTACATGTCCTATTTCAAAGGACTTGTATGAGCTATGCCAATTTCTAAGGTCGGCTAGTTATTATAGGAATTTTATTCATGGATTCTTAGATGTCATGGAAGCCTTAATAAATTTACAAAAAGAAGAATGTTCTATGGAGGTGGAATGATAAGTTCCAAGAAGCTTTTGATAAGATCAAGATAGTCCTCACAATCCAAATTGTGTTAGCCCTTCTTGACTTTTCAAAGTTATTTGATGTTCATAATGGTGCTTTGAATGAGGTAATTATGGGTGTTCTCTTGGAGGAGGATCATTTGATGGAATTTGAATAAAAGAATGTTAATTTCACAAAACAACTATGGCTAGTGCACATAAAGTAAACCTTCACCATTATGCACTATCTTCACACATGGTAACACTGTCTCCTTAGTTGCCATGTCCTAGTCAAAACAAACTGTGCCATGAGCTACCTACCTGTAGAATCCAAATTAAAATCAAGGAAGGCATGATGGTTAAGTTTGCTGCAAGAGTTTGACTTTTAGTTTGTGTATTGTTTAGGCAAGGAGAATATGGTGGCAAATGCATTACATTGATTTCCTTAGGTGTGTTTGATAGAGATTGTGGGTTAGCCTAATAGCTCTTAGGTGGTGGCCAACTATGAAATCTAGGACAAAATTTGGGATAGACTACATAATGAACAGTGTGCTTAGGAGTTATTAGAGTTGGTCGAGGATGATGAGAATTCAAATTTCAATGAAGTAGATAGTCTATTCATGTTCAAATAAACTAGGATCTATGTTCTAGATTGAGGTGCTTTGTGTTCTTAAATAATTAATGAATACCATAGTACTCTCTAGGCAGGTCGTCTAGGACATAAGAAAATAGTAGTGTTGGCCAAATTTAAGGGCATAAGTGGTAAACTTTATGTAAATTTTTTTGATCTATTAATAGAACAAGAGTTTTAATAAGAGGATAGGGGGTTTGCTCCACCCCTTTGGAAATTTTAGAGCTTCAATGAGTAACTGTTTCTATGAATTTTTATCATTGGGCTTCCTCTAGTACAAAGATTTTCCAACATGCCTAAAATTGTGAACAAGTTTTCCAAGTATGTCATTTTCATTATATGTACAACACCTTGCATGGTTAAGAATGTAACATCCTTGTTCTGTGGTCATGTGATTTGGTACTTTGGGTTGTTAAGTAGCATTGTGTTTGATTGAGACTCTTGTTTTATGGGGGATTTTTGGTAGAAGTTATTCAAGATGATGGGTATAAAGCTATGAACGTTTTTGAGATATTATTTCCAAACAGATGAATAAAGAGAATGGATAAATCAAGTTTTTAAAGAATATTTAAGATATTTCATTCAATTTGATCAAATGAACTAGGTGACTTTATTGGTCATGACACAATTTAATTATAATACTCAAAATTCCTTTGTCACAAGATTCTCTTTAACAAAGTTGGCATTAAGGAGGCAACCAATAGTACTACAATTGTTGGAAACCTCTTATCAAGGTCAAGATCATTTAGCAAATAAGTTTGTAAAGTCTTGGATGAATTGAATTTAGGTGGCCAAGCTATACTTGGAGAAGTCTATTTAGCATATGAAAAAGTATGTTGATAACAAATAAAGACCATTGGAATTTAAAATTGGGAAATGGGCTTCTTTGAAGATGGACTATGCAAGACAAATGAGGCTGAAGAAGAGAGCAAGATAGAAGTTCCTTAGACATTATGATGGGCCATTCAAATTTCTTGCTTGAGTGAACCTGATTGTATACAAATTGTAGTTGCTAGTGTATTTGGCAAAGTATCCTCCAGTGTTCCATGTCTCCATGTTGAAGAAATTTATTCTTAGAGATGCTAATCTAGCGTAAATGAGATCTTGATGGCCTCCAAACATTGAGATTGTGAAAGAATAATAAATCTAATCCATCATCAACATGTGTACAATTGGTTGCACTTTTGATCAAAAGGTGGAGTTTGTGATGTATTAGCAAAGCACATCTTTAAAGGAAGACACTTGGAAGAATTGACATATTCTAGGTATAAGTAGACATTAATTGCCAACTTCTACAAAAGGAATCACATTGATTTACCTTTGTGAATGTATGCGAGTAGTTAGCATGGTATTGCCACTTCATGTCAAGAGTCATAGTGTTACTTGTAAGTAAAAAGATAAAAAAAAGGTAGATGTAAGATAGGTTGAATGGTGCTAAGTGGATCTAAGAAGGGGTGAAGAACCAGTGTGTTTTCTTCTTAGTTAAAAAGTAAGTGATGCCATATTAAGGCTAGAGTCCCAAAGATCTTGCTCATGCTAGTGTTAGGCTTTTACTAGTTATGGGGAGTGGTTTTTCTAAGGTACAAAGTAGCCTCCCCTTGGATGTAGAGGATTGACTCTACACTATCATATCATTACCAGAGGTAGAGAAGCAACTAAAATATTAGCAAGTAAATTTCACTCTAGGTAGAAATGTTGATATAGTTTGCATGAAAAGGAACAAATCTTTTCTTCCTTAACATAGGTTGCACATATACTTTTAAACTTATGTTGGATGTCAAGTTGAATTCAACATCCATGCTTTATGATTGAATAACACTAGTAGTTAGACCTTTTTTTCTACAACTATTAGAAGAGCTTTTATTTATTTAATGTCCCTTGATATCTCAAGTGCTCTTCATGTTTGAGAAACATACAAACAAAGACTTAAGCTTTGAGGATGTCACTTCTTTCAAGCAGAGGAGAGTGTAAGAAAGCATGCCTTGTTAATGAACCAAAGGTTCTTTCCCTCTAATGAGGGTTGGAGCAGTGTGAAGATTCTTATAGGTTTCATACTATCTTAATTCTTAATAACACCCTATAGAACTACATGGCCCTAATCCCTTGTGAATTGTATCAGAAGGATATGTAGACTTATTGAGGAGCTTTAGCTTTGAGGATCAAGCCACTACTCTTCTCTATGGAGGAGGGGAGGGTTTAGAACTAGTTGCGTGTAGCTTAGGATCAGTTCTTGTTATCTAGTTATGGTGTCTTGTGTTGTGTTTTATTGTGGTGTTATGTGTGTCTGTGCACATATGTGTGTATGTCTTGGGTCTTTATGTGTATACATTATCTAAGCCATTCTTGCTACACTTCTAATATTTCTAACACGTGCCATGACTTTTATTGTGCTTACAAGTGTTGTAATCATGTAGGCATAGTACATCTTGAGTTTGGCCTCCTTTCCTAGTTGACTTGGGACTTTCAAGTGATGCTATTTAAAGGGTAGCATTGTAACAATAACTCCCCCAAAAAGAGCGTACTTGTAGGTTATGCAAGTCAGCATGTGTTTCTTTTCTATATTGTGACTACCCATTTAAGACAACATTATGATGCTATAACAAAAAACTTGTATGATTTGTTTTTGTAGTTTCCATTCATGCTTGGTCAATTTGTAGAGTTTGTCTTTATTTTTAATGAAAATGTAATAAAGTTTCAATTTCAATTTCATTCATATTTTTTTTGATGCTAACAATCTTACCATAAGACTAACACTAAATCAAAAGTTGAAACTACATGAAACAATTTATTTGCCTAGCTTTCATTGGAAGCTTTCAACGTTTATTGTTATTTGTTCATTATTTTTTATTAATGCTTTCTTTTATCTTTAGAGAGAGTTTTCTTCTTTTGTTTATAAAAACCGCTTTAATAATAAGTGAAAACCTACAGGGATGCTTCTGAACAAGGGCAAGGTTTGATTCTTTTTCTACTCAAGAGAGATCATTTTTTGGATTGGTTGTAACAATGAAAACTTAAAAAGTCATCCTCAAAATCGTTGGGCTTTTTCTATAGACTTTCTCTTCATTGATCTAATGTACTTTGAGATTTTTAAGTATTATTATTCATTTTTTAGGGGCTTCACATCCATCCTTCTCCCATACCACCCCCTAGCCCATCTAGAACTAGAACTAAATGACTATATGTAACCCTAGACCTATAGCTAACATGAAACTTAAATAGAACTTTGTAACTCAAGTTATGCTTAAAGCATCATAATGTGTTTGCTTAAGTTCTACCAAAAGTAGTTAATGTTTAATAGCTTCTTCCATGTTTTTGCAGTTTCTTTGGTTTTTCTGCATTTTGTTTGATCTCTGCCAACTCTCTTTGGTTGCTGCACGTGATTCACATAAATTTTTTAACTCATAAAAATTTTTAACAATGAGGTGTTAGCCTATGGTAAGACACTTAATTTGGAAGCTTCAGGTCATGGGTTTAATTCAGTTGGGTAATGCTGAGTTTATAATGTTCTAATTGGACTATATATCTTGGGGTGTACTTGTGTTTCACTTATTTCAAGTTCCAACACCCCCTAATATATAATACTATGTAGATTGTAGGGCAATGTTAGACCTCAAAAAATACATAGTAATCATATAAAGTTCTATTTAAGTTTTGTGTTGGCTATACATCCAAGGTTACATATAGTCATCTAGTTAAAAAAAATGTAGAGTTTGAAGATATAGCCCAATAGTTTTAGGGATGTTTTGTTTAGGTTTTCATCATTATAAACAATATTCAAAAACCTCTCTTTAGTGTAGAAAAAGGATTAAGCTTTGCCATTGTTTAGAAGTGTTCTCATGGGTTTTCACTTCTTATGAAAGTGTTTCTTGTAAAGTGCAAAAGAAAATTCTCCCCAAAAGGGGCAAAAAAGGTAAAAAAAAAAAAAATACAATAAACAAATTATAATTAAAGTTTATAACATTTGTTTAGCCTACCACCACCGATGTTGGAAAGTAAAACAACAAAAATAAGAAACACATATTTTAGTCAAATTAGAACTTAATAACTCACCTACTAGAACTGAACCTATGACTTGAAGTTTTAAAAACATGAATCTTACTGTTAGGCTTAAAACTAAGGTAAAACATAATATTACTGGTCAACTCAAACTCACGGCTATTATACATAAAGTAATAAGATTGAACGATGCTCTCTACTTGAGCCATCATAATGTTCTCCTCCATTTCTACTCTAACATGTTGATTGTATGTTGTGGGTGCAACTACTTTTTCGCTCTTTTAATTTTGAAAAAAAAAAAAAACAAATCTAGTTTTCCCTCCGTAGGTAGTTTGTAAATTATTTTATTTTGTATTTCTATGTTTCAATGTAAGGAGGGAAAAACCTTTTTATTTTCTAGGTAATCTGGATTACTTTTGAAATTTTACCCGTCCTTAATGGTTAACATACTCCGCATTTTTACTTATTATTTTTCTTCCAATGGCACGACGATAAATCTGACCTGCACCGTGTTCACCTGATCTAAACGCCGCAAGATAGGGGAAGGAAGAGCTAAAATTTATTTTCAAGAGAAAGTTTCACTGAAATAACATCTCTGTTCGCAAAATAAACCTGATTACTATGCGACTCAGCAGTGCCCACAGAAATATTATTGACAGCTATTGAACATCAGCTCATTTTTCGTTGGTTCGTCGTAATCTGGTGAAAAAATCTCTGCCTTCTCAAGTTCTTCCATGTTTCTTTGGTTTCCTTCTGCGTGTTCAATGGAATCGTTCTTTTTTCGAAGATCAATCTATTCTGTGCGCAGAGCATTGTACAAATTTGATCGATTATACGCAGCTTTGCATTCCTGCTCCGGATGCTTCGAAACCCTAAGGATACAAAAACCCTCGCTAAAACCCGGCATAGAACCTCCTTACGATCGATCTTTCATAAAAAATCGCTGCATTTCGAACCGCGGGTTTTGTTTTGCCGCGGCGGATACTTCTGCGAGTTCTAATAGAAATGTTGTTAGATGGAATCCAGAAGATGAAGAGGCCATTGAACTTGTGAATGATTTTCTTGAAAGATTTGTCGCGATCATGAGACTAAAGCTTTCGGAAGCATATCCGGATGCCAGTGCCGATGTTATACACCAAATGTTGGTTCTTGTTGTCGAGAGAGTTGTGTTGGAGATCGAAAAGGGGACATTTGTGGGATTGAAAAGCTTTGAGGCTTTTGCAGAGACTCTAGCTCAGGGGGATTTCAGCAAGGATCTGTGGATGCTTGTTTGGGAGGTTTCTAAATTGATTCTGGAGGATATCAGGAAGACCGAGGTGAAGAGGGAGATTCAAGAGTATTTGCAGTCCGATGAGATGAAGCAGATTACTAAATTTGCTAAGGATGTAGGTATTACTGGAGAGCTCATGAGGGAGCTCAAGATGGATTTGGCAGAGGAGAAGAAGGCTGAGGTTGAGTTTTATGGTCACCTGAATAGAATGGCTGGGAAGGACAGGCTGAGCAATTTGTTCAAGATAGGAGGGAAGATTTTGAAGGTTGAGAAACCATGGCTTAAAGAAGGGCCTGAGGAGGGACATGGTTCTTCTCTGCCTCACAGAAGTGCGAAATTGAAGTTTCAGGTTAATGGAATGGACTTGTCTGATGCATCCTGGTTTGATATAGGGGAGAAAATTGATGAAGCTGAACGGATGATTATTGCAGTAGGTCCTGCTGATCTGTCTGGAAAGATTAAGTTGGTAGTGGGTCAGATCCAGCAGCTAAGTGATGATGAGGATCCTACCGACCTGTTATGCCAGCTCTCTCAGGATGGCAAATTTAGCAGAGCTGAGTGGCTTGCTGTAGTGCATAAGTTGAATGTGCCAGAGAAGAAAAATCTGCACCTCAAGGTATGTTTCTTTCTTTCTTTCTTAACCTTTTGGTTTTGTTGGTTAAACGAATTGTTTTGGATTTTTTTTCTTTTTCTGTTTGAATGCTTTCCCCATTTGTGTTGGTCCTGTTTTATATTCCCAGATTCTACTTTTGCTATGCTATATCTTGCTCTATAGATTTGTATTGGGTTTATGAATGCCTTTATTGATGCAACTGCTTCTAGTGGCTTCTGTTTTGGCAAACTACATTTCAGCATTATTTTAGAAAACTTAGATACAGTGATTCTTTTCATTTTCATTTTCAGCAATTAGTAAATAAAACGAATTAAAAATGTTTTCTGGTTTCTATTTGAACATACCTCAATTATTCAACTTATTGAAATCTATGGATGTCCATATCTTCACTCAGTTGTACTAAAATCTCTCTCTCTCTCCCTCTCTGTGAATTTCTGAATGGCCAATCTCGTGTGTTTCCAGGCAAGGGAATTTGTTCTAGATCAAGATTCATTTGGAGCTTCTATAAGAGATTACACCAGACTGTTGGATGCGTATGGTAAGGAAGGACATGTATCTGATGCAGAAAGATTATTGGAGAAAATGGAGCTGAAGGGCTTAGAGCAGGATTCGGTTACATGCAATATATTAATAAATATGTATAGCAATTCAGGACATTTGAGGAAAGCAAGAGCAGCATTCGATCAAATTAGAGCACTTGGCCTTCAACCAGGCCAAGAGGTATACAATTCCATAATCATGGCTTATGTGAAAGCTGGATTTCCCAGAGCAGCAGAAACCTTGCTGAGAGAGATGGATGCTAAGGATCTCAAGCCGGACAACGAAGTCTATATGGCATTGTTAAAGGCCTTTGCAGACAAAGGTCTTGCTGATGGTGCTCAATGGGTTTATGATAACATGCAGTTTGCAGGTATCATGCCAACATTAGAATCTTGCACATTGCTTGTTCAAGCTTATGAGCAGGCTGGAGACCCAGATCAGGCTAGAAATGTTTTTGATTTTATGATGGAATCGGGACACAGACCAGATGATAGGTGCCTGGCAAGAATGCTAGCCGCTTATGAGAGGAAAAACCTTTTTGACAAGGCCATCATCTTGCTCTCAGATCTCGAGAGTAAGGATTTGAAGCCAGGAGTAGAATCATCAACTGTTTTGATTGATTGGTTTGCTAAACTAGGATTGTTAGATGAAGCTGAGCATGTGGTCGATGAGACATTCCACAAAGGGGAAGTCCCACTCAAGGTTAGCATAAGTCTTTGTGATGCTTACGCGAGGGCAAAGCTTCCACAGAAGACATCAAACCTGCTGCGGTCCATTGAAGAAAAAGTTGATAGTTTAAAGTTTGAAGATTTTGAAAAGCTAATACATGGATTTTTGGCTGGTGAGCTCATTCATGATGCTATAAAAATGTACGACTGTATGCAGAGTCGAGGTTTTGTCCCCTCGAATCCTATTAAATCGGCCTTAGCGGCTGCTCAGCACATCTTAAATAGGAAACCGACGGGAAGAAAATAATATTAAGGAGGCATTTTAGGAAATTTTGCAAAAATAGGGATTTGTCTCTCTTTGCAGCTTTTGTAGACTTAAGATTTACCCTGTTTCTGCAATTTTCATTTGATATTCTCAAGGTAATCTGTGTGAGGTAATCTTTCGGTCTTAAAAAAAAGGAATTATGCTGAAGAGAGCATGGCTAATAATGGTACCATGCACTCAGTTTGATATTTACATGTTGCAGAAGGCAATAAGGTGCTTACACCCACAGTAGGGCAGTGGCATCAAAGATGCAGATTGGTTATCTTTTATGAACTTTTATTCGTTCGCCTTAGTTTATTTCTATAGAATCAAATTACTCAAATCTTTATGATATCATAGGTCTAGAATCTTGTTTCTCCTGACTTAGCTATATATTAAATGTGTACACTTATAATTGTCTGAGAGAAACTTATCCTGACTTAGCTATATACTAAATGTGTACACTTATAATTGTCTGAGAGAAACTTATCTGTTTGCTTGGGACACACAACAAAACTACCTTGTTATAGTTTATGTAACTTTAAAATATATTTTTTTCTCTAAAAATAAAAATTTTGTAGGCCATGATTTTCCGCACAATATATAAAATTGGTTTACTCTCACAGAGAATATTATACATCACAAGAAGAATTATTTTGAGACTTTGGAACAATTTTCATCCATAACTAATGAGAATTCAATAGGAATTTTCTTTCTCCAACCAGAAGAGATAAGAGATATCTCTTTTGCATAACACGGATAGTAGAGAGATTTGGAATGATTTCTATTTCAAATAAGTTACAAAAATGGCAGCATAGATAGTTTAGGCATGAGAAATTGCAAAATAATCTAGCTTTTCATAGAGGTAAAACAATGATCCAACTCTTTGCAGAGGCAAATGGCAGACCCTATTTTGTTAGCACAAGGTTAAGATGATGATTTGTGTTTTGTCTATGAAGGGACAAAACAAAGATCTAACTTTTTATAGAGGTAAAAGATGGACCCAATTTTATTAGGACAACCTTAAGAAGATGATTAATGGTTGTCTTTCATTCATCAAATTTCTAATTCTCTAAAGACTTATCACAAGCTGGTTTATAGCTTGTGAGTCAAACTCACCATTGCCTCTGTTGCTGTATGTCACTTATCATCTTCAGCTCAACAGATTTTGTATCTTAATGCATTGAACTCTTAGTTAATGTCATGGTTTCTTGGTTTCATGCTTAACTTAGTGCATACAACCTTGTTTGGCCTTTTTATGAATCTGCATATTTCTGTTTCTTTTCCCCTTACTTTGTTTATATTGCTCATATATATGTTGAAATTAACAAAATGATTTTCTTAGCCAGATATAAATGTGTGTTCAATATATAACCAAGCTAACAAGTTGTATGAATATAGCAAGAATAGAATGATGTTATTTAAAATAGTTTCATTTACTAGATTATCACTAGGGTAGTTATATGTTTATTATAAATAAGGATGTTTTTTTGTCAATGAGTAATATTGTATTTGTATCAAAAAAATTTAGGATCATTGGATGAAGAATAAAATTTGTACAGATTTATCATACACTCTCACTCAACCAAATTTGCTTTGCAATGCTAGTGATAACATATGGTGGAAAAATTTGTGACACTTGGAGAGCATTTGGAAAAGAATAAAGTTAAAAGAGTGTATGAATTTTTGTTAAATTATTAAAATCTTAATTAGTCATGCTTATTTTTACCTTTGCCTATAAACCTAATTTTTCCAAATAAATTTGAGTCCTACCCATGTTTACTTTTAATTCTTAACTTACTTTCATACTTGATTTTTTTATAAAGTAAAAATATCCTTAAAACTAGCATTTGTACCATCATTTTAATTATTTTGTAAGTTTTTATATTTATTATATCTCAAACAAGTAGTTAGCTTGAAGTACTATTTTATTTCATTCTTAATCATAGAGAAATTAATCACAGTTGATGACATATATCATGTGATTCCAAATACCATATGATATAATATAAAAGCATTTCTTTCTCACTTCATGTATTTAACTTATTTAACCATTTCTTTCTAAGTAAATAAGATTTTACTGCACCAAAACACAAAGATATCTATATATAAGCAAAGTAAAAGATTGAGCTAGATAAGGTCAACTTAAAGGCGCTTACATGAACGGAAGTATACAAGCTTCCTTTCATAAAAATACTCTCAATCTTTCACGGATGAAACAATGAATTTTTAGGCAACTAAAAGTATAACAAATCATAATTGAACATGTGAAAATCAGCCTCTTTTAACAGACAATAACATAATATTAAATTCAGGACGCTACGTTGAACTCTTATTAATAAATGCTTGTGCCCGAGATGCTTATGGATCAATGGGCCTGCGCTTTCAGACATGAACCCAAAAATAAATTATATTAAAAGTAAAATCCCAGAGAAAGAACAAGAGTACAAAAGAGAGGCCAAAGAGAGAGGAAATCCCAGAGAAAGAACAAGAGTACAAAAGAGAGGCCAAAGAGAGAGGAAAAACATCAAAATAGGAAGGAAGAAAGGCCTAACAGAGAAGGGGAGGCCTCAACATGTATACATCTTAACAACCAGAGTTGACAACCTCACCACAGGGAGAGATAAAGGGGATGAAAAAGAGAGCTGGAAAAGAAGCAATAGACTAAAAAACAAAGGGGAAAAAATTCAAGAGTTTAGTTGAAGCATCAACTGTTGAATAATGTCTCCTTGAATTGACAAAGGAAGAACATTAGTGGAGAGTCTCTCTGAAAAACCACATTGAAACTTCCAGATGGCATGGATAAGGGGTAGAAAGCAACACCAAGTATAAAGTAGAGATCCTGAAGTTGAGGAGAGTCACCAAATAGAATCTCTTCCAGACCTGGCCAAAAACCTTGTAAATACCTGCTACACCAAGTCCAAAAGTTGTGAGCAAGGGGACAAGTAAAAAAACAACAGGTAAACATATCTTTCTTATTGCAGATAGGACATGGGGGCTCAAAACACCTAAATGAGAGTGTCGAATACCAACAGGTAAACCTTGGTGAACCATACCACAAAAAATGTTTAATCTTTAAAAGAGTAGGGGTAGTCCAAATCATCCAAATACATTACTTCCAAATTTGCACATTGAGATTAACCTTCCAAAGATGGTTGAATTGTGGCCAGATATTAGTAGTAGAATTAATAAGAGAATACACAATCTTGGAATGATAGAAAAAAATCCAATGACCATTAATCCAAGAAACATCAAGAAAACCTTGGTGAGAATCCTGAATAGCTACACTTTTGTTCAAGCTATCCAAAATATCACAAAAGGTGGACTTTTGAGGAGCATTGTACCGTAAAGATGTTGACACTTAATCCAAGTGATCCAATGATTATATAAGTGAAGAGAGAAAAGGAAGGAGATGCCAAGCTTGCCCTAAGTACTACAAAGACAATGATGCTTAATAGCCCAAGGTTCATTGTCAATGGGAAGCCACAAAGAAGAAATCTTATCAAGCATAGAGGAAGAAATAGTAACATTATTAAAATTCCAAAACTTACTAATAAAATTCCAAGCCTTCCAAATGTGTTTGATGACAATGAAGCCTGAAATAGGAATACCTTTTAGGAAAAGGATCAAGTTAAAAAATGAGTATTAATCCAATAACTATAACCTTTAGGCTTTCCCATTTGAATGTGTTTAAGGAAAAGAAACTTCCAAGGCTTAGAACCATATAAGCATTTAGTCACCCACTTGGCACATAAAATAATACCCCCGTTATAGCAGTTTAGAAGTCCTCATCCACCATCCTCTTTGTGGGATGTGCAAATGTTCCAAGCAAGCAACCTAATAGAAGCCACTCTTAGAGTGGCTACTATTCTAAAGAAAATTTCTAACAACATCCCATAAAATTTTTAAAGATCCAACAAAAGAAAAAGGGATACCTAGCAACTTGAACGTATGGTCCTTTGTTAAAAATTGCCAAGATTTAGACAGAGCCCAAGCTTGAATCCCCTTATTGCAAAAGATTGAAGATTTGAACCAATTTATTTGAGAGGCAAAAAGTCTACAATATTGATCAATGCGATAACAAAAAACAATAAGCAATGGCTTTGTCATTTTTAATCATAAAGGAGTCATCTGCAAAATGCATATTTAGTAAGGAGTCTGCAATATTGAATGACAATTTATTATTGCCTGCCTTCGCAAATATGGTTTTAAGGAAAAATTTATTAGAATGTTGGAAACTCTCTTTGGAGATGCTAATGCCCTTGTGGCTACTAACGTTGACTTCACTAATTGTTTTAGTTTGACCAGTCAGTTAAGCAAGGTTGCCCTCTTGCTCCATATCTCTTTATCGCTGCAGATTTCTTAAGTCACGCTATTCACAAGGACAAGAAACAGAATTTACTTCAACGCATTTTTACTGATTTTTACTTTCGTCTAATATGGCTCCACTGTCGGGCCATTCAACTCAATCGGTACATACAACTTTCATCGAATGTCTCCACCACTGGGCCTGTCTGACCGTTCAACTCAATCCAAATTCCAATGAATTTGGCGAAGGATTCGCTGCCTTTATGCCTCTATGCAGCTTTGTTCTTCACTTAATGGTTTTTCATCCAGGCTCAATTTCCCCTCCCCTCCTGAAACAAGAAGTAGAAAAAAAGAAAAAATTACATCTCTTTGAAGCTTCCTCAACAGGCAGAAAGAAAATTGTATAGATGAAATAAAATTTGGAGTGCAGTCAGATTTATCTTGGATCTCACCGATCATCCAGGAGACGTAATGACAGTTCCATTACGTAAGTTACGAAAAACTAACAGCAAATCAGTGATAATACAGAAACATTAATCTTCAGGCACTAATCCATTCCAAACATTGGAAGTAAAAAGTACAAGAATCATAATATCTTATAATGCACGACCCTGATTTATGATTTAACAAAACAAGATCATAGATGAATGTGATTAGTATGAAACATACTTTGATTTATCATGAATTACAAGCGTTGGTGCCATGAAAACAATTATGATGCCTCACCTGAATAAGTTTTAGAATGGCTGTTCCTGTGAAAACTTTGGAGATGCTAATATATCGGATGACGTGGCCAGTTGCCATTGCTTGGTGGGTGTCTGTCGTGGCAAGTCCAAAGGCTTTGAAGTACTTGAGGCAGCCTCCAGTAGCCACTGCGAACTGCCCACCTGGAACATTAAGTTCCTTCATTAACTTCATCACTATTGCATCAAATATCTGCATTTCTCCACCATAGTCACCTTCATCGCATCTTGCTCTGCAAAAAACACCAAATGAAGGAAGAAAAACAACGGTAATTGCAGATCTGAAACTCATTCTGCACAAAAGAACATTATCTAACTTGTTGGGATTCACCAGCTCCGCAGTCCTAGTGTGTGTATATGTCAGATACCTAACTTCTTGGTCAAGGCAAAAAAAAAAATCTCTGTTTTCGATGTCAGCAAGTATTATCTGTTTACAATCCCAACGGCATAGCAAAAGGATAAGTCTCCCTGATTTCTCCTCTTCCTGTGCAGCCCTCGTTGAACATTGAATAACGTCGATAATTTCACCACCCTAAGTCAAATTTCTCCATTTCTCCTCTGTTTTTTATTACTTTTTAACAATAATGCTTCTTGCTTTGGAAAGGAAAATTAATATAAAGTAAAGAGAGTTCGGTTTTTAAGACCAATGGAAATCAACATTCCCACAAGACTAACTTACACCATTATCGGGTGTTGTATCCTCTATTAATTTGCGTTAAATTGTTATTAAATTTGGTTACGTGGGATTAAAATTAATTTTCAGAATTGTGCGACTTATGAAATTAAACAACGATTAGCTAAGTTGAACATATCCCTAGAATTTCCATGTCAAAAATGTTCTAACCCTAACAAGGATTTTTTTTAAAAAAAAAAAAACCTTCTTCAAAATAGGAGCCACGTGATCTGAAATTTCGTGAAATTCAATTAGTTGTAATCCATTTGTTCTAAATCTTACAAGTTACAACTATTCCAAAGTAAAAACAAAATGCAGCATTACTTGTACATCTGTCGGGAAGCGGCCCATATCCTATTTGCAACCAAATCCCGTCAATTTGTCACCAGGCAACTCATGCTGGCAAGTGGGAGTGTAAAACTTCTCTCATAGATGACGTAATCCAGGAATGATCATTCTTGACCTAACCCCAGAATCAGCAGCATTCTTTGGTTAATTAATTTTCAACGAACAAACAGGCAACAATTCCGTACTTTTTCTAAATGTGGCATCTGGATACATATCCCATCTGTTCACGCTCAGCCCAAAATGCAAAACATGCCGACCTCAGGATAGAATGTTGTTCATTGGGCTGTAACAGAAAGCTGAAACACAGCTAAACATATGCTTGGGCCGTTCAAAATATAGGATATCTAGGTCACAAATGTTGGATATCCAAAATTGGTTCCGGCCTCTATCTTGCATGTTGGAATTATCCCTCCCTCTCTCCTTCCTCTGCTATATCTTTAAATTTCTGATTGCACAGGTAGCCCACAAACTCACACTCTGTGTTTGCTTTTGCTGTTGGGTTTGCAGGATTCATCATCATCATGAAGGCAGCAGCAGAGGAAGCTACATCTACAACTGCAACAGCAAATTTGCAGAAGCCCGAACCTTCTCGCTCAGCCCAAACTTCTGAAGCAGGCTCCAAATTTTCCAATCTCAGAGTCTCCACCTTCAACCGTGATCATAATGATGACGACGACGACGACGACGATGCAGATGAATGCTTAACCATTGATTTGGATGCAGATTTTCCTGATTTGGGAGAAATCTCAGAGGAAGAAGATGAAGATAAGGAGGAAGAAGGAGATGAGCAGAATGAAGCTACGTTTGAAATTCAAAGAAGGGTCGCCTTTTTGGGCAGCTATCCTTTGAACTTGCAGCCTGAGGAAGGGGGAAAGAAGCTGAAAGATGGCTCCTCAAAATTAAAGAAGAATAAAAAGAAGGCTAAGACTTTAGTTAAGGCCTTGGCAGATTTCAAGATGGTGATGCTTGCCATCAAGAAATGGAGGCACAAGATGGTTATTGCAGGCTCCTATTATACGGCTCCCTGCCAACGTTTCAAAACCATAACACTTGGTCCTCCTTAGAACAATAAATTTGCTTGCATTTTTCTGTCTTATGCTTTGATTATTCGAATTCTGACCCTTCTTCCCTGGAGAATCACCGTAGTGTTTATATCGCAAGGGTTAATTGTTGAATATGGTTCTGCGCAGGGAGTCATTTCTTTAAACATCTCACACCCTTCTTTGATCCCACTAGTGTGTAGTGGAATTCAATATACTGTATTTGTTAACATGCCATTATTAAGTCAGGGTTGGAAGTTATTATTGCTGCATTTTCCCATCCGAAGGGGTAACTTTAACTAAATTTCCCATTGTATTCGAATTCTTTTCACTGCAGAGAGTAGCTTAAAGTCAACGGCAGAAAACTCCTTTTACAATTTTAAAAATCTCCAGCCAACTGCTAAAAAACACTTCGTCTTATAAATATTTTTACTGAAACAGAAAACTGATTTCACCATGAAACCTTTTCCAATGCCAAGAGTATCCTATAATTTTTTTTTATCCAGAGAAATTAATTCTGTAGAAAGCATATTATTATTTTCAAAATATATTAAATGTGCTTAAATGTTTGTAAAATACAGTAATGGCAAAGGTTAGTAGAAATTTAAGATGTGACATAAAGAACCAGGGAAATAAAGTTTAATGTTCAATCTACAAATTTGCCTGAAATTCTTTTTCTAAATATTACATTGTGAAAAGTAATTGAGGACAAAACTAAAAAGTACCAATCAAATTCTAAAGCTTTGTTTAAAGCGTCTCACAAACAAATGTATGGTACTGAAAATTATTCCCATAATCGCTGCACAGATGGATGATTAGAAAAAATTCAGTATTGTTAAAAATCGACTTTTATCCTCTGTTATCTTTAACGTTATGGCAGGACATCCACAAATGCTCTGATGCATAGTTTACATTTTCAAACATTCTTAACACTGAATATTCAAAAGTTAAAGCTTAATTAAGAAGCTAGCTAGGTGTATATCTACGAAATTCAGCTAGCTGTATACCTAGGTCACATTGTCAAAGATTATTTCTTTGAATACCTTAACCTTTTCATTATCTTTATCCTGGAAAAATCAATTTTAAAGCTTTTATAAATATGTAAATATGAAACTTATTTTTAAAATCTTAATATCTACTTAAACTGATTATATCCTTATTTCAAGTTATTGCAATTGTTCATCTTGCAAGCAGTCTTCTACTATAATAGAATTATAGCTTTTGATAATATAACGTGACATGTTCAGATTCAATGCCAACAAGTAATAATGAGATTCTGACCCTTCCTACCGCTGCAACTGTCCCCACTGTGCCTAAATAGCTTGGCCTCATCGCTGCTCACTATAGCTTGGCCTCATCGCTGCTCACTATAGTAGTACTCATCTCGGAATATCCAAACAGTATCTGTAGCTAAATTTGGGTCCCATAAAAAATGTAGACTATGAAGTGGATGTGTACACAAGCCACGGCTCTGAAATCAAAGAAACCTAAAATGTTTACAAGAAATGGCTGAAATTGAATATATTTTTGTAATTACTAATGGCCTTGTTCTCTCTATTAATTTCAATAAACTAAAAGGTAACCGATTAATAAAGAGGCTTAAAAATTATCATAATTATTGAACAAAAGAATAATACCATATCAAGAAAAGATAGCAACAGAAGCTTTCCATACGTAAGGGACTGGGTATAAGGAAAAACCTCGATTTTAAAATTTACATATCATTAACAGCCTTTTAAATTCTAGATCCCACGGCGGAAAATGAACAATGATACGGCAGTGCCTTTTAAAAAAGGCCAATCATTCGAGATAATTTGGCTTCATTTGCTTTTCAACTGGCCATCTCTCTACTTCTATTTAATTGTAATTGACTTACTTTGAAGAGGCAGTTTACATCCTTTAGGTATTTCTGTTAAAAGAAGGGTGTTTTGCCTGATTCCAATATTAATGTGGACCTGCTTCTTCCATTTTAGACATTTATAAATTCTGCACCCTTGTTTTCACTATAGAATCCGTAGTTATGACCCACAAAACCTTGAAAAGAACGAGAAAAAAAACTGATCTTTTTACTATCTAAAATTCTATAATTAATATGATGTTTTGACCGTGAAAAAAGAATAAACGTACATTGCTCAAGTAGTTGGAGTTTAATGCATGACACCAGTTCTCTCAAAATTGCACTAAACAGTGCCGAAACAAAATATTAAGAACAATACAAACTTTGAAATTTAAATGTTTCACTATTTCAGCTTTGATGAAAACTCGCAGAAGCTTGGTTTGTAACTCTGCCCAAATAAGAAAATATGGAAAGGATCAAGAATTAGGCATGAAGACATTTGACCATCATCTACAAATAAGGCATGAAAAGATGCAAAGATTTGCAAGTAGATAATACATCAGAGATGGAGATGCAATCACAGATATAGACAAGATGAATAAATTAGACTTCCATCTTTCCCAGTGCAAGAGTCAATATGTCGAATATGCAGCTTTTGTCTGGGCACATTAAAAGTTACAGCAACCGTAACTTTCCTGTCACAGAATCTACCAGAGGCTTGCTGCCTGCCAAAAAACAATTATTTATTAAATATCTGAAAATAGTTGCGAAGGAAATCAAAACAGGTATGGTTTCATACTGTATGTAATACAAAACTTTAATTCAAAATAGCTACAAACAAATTAGTGTAAAAGGCCATCTCCATATGAAATGTCGATTGTGAAATTTTAAGTAAATACAAATTATGACGCATACCCTAAAATAAATTTAGGCACTACCTATCAACTCCAAAATTTTAAAATAATAATAATAATAAAAGGAAGAAGAAAAGGAAGTACCAAACAACTAAAGAGCTTCACTATAAATGGTCCAGGATACGATAGTTAAAAAAGGGTGGGGGTGGACCGTGAATAAACTAAGGATTCTATTAAACGAGAATGTATAAAGCTACCCCTAAATAGATGGAATTTATTTATAAAAAAAAAAATCCTTGTTTCTGTCAGAACTAGTATCATCCGCAACAAGAAAATATTTATCACAGAAGTAAAACTGGAAAATAGAATGATATAATATAACTGCAAACCTGGCCCAATGGCAAGAACTGTCTTTGAACCTGCTTTAACCTGCCACACAGCCAATAATGCAAATGAGGAGATAAGCAAATCCTTGTTATGACATAAATGTACTATGCAAACATACAATTGCAATATCAATCCATGTTATTAAGAATGTAGACACAAGGAAAAAAGACGTATAGATTAGATCACACAAGTGAATGTCAGGGTTTTTCTTCGTGGTTAATAGTCATAAATTGGCTGAAATTTCATTTTGGCAAGGTCACAAATTCCTAATATGATTATACTAGTTTGGCTATATATTTATGATAACCATATATTATTTGGCCAAGTGAACTTTTTTGTTTTTTAAATTAATGAAATTCCAAAATTAATTCACTCTAAATTGGTTTTCATGTTGAAAATAAATCAAAACCAGTGTACATTTTCCTATAATAATTCCTGTAAAAAAACGTTCGTCTTTTAGCACAGTATTATGATGATAATCATTTATTCCCATGATAAAGTTCATCTCTTGACACCGCATTATAACAATAATTATTTATTTGTCGTGATAAAGTCCAGCCAACTAGTAGTCAGCCTCTCAGCCAAAATCAAGATATAGAATATTCATCATGATTTTTTAAGTAAGAGAAAAAGATTTAAAATATTCACCATTTCAATGTTATATATCACATTGCTACAAAAAAAATAAGTAAAAATTTTTCACAAGTGCCCTTTTCCATGGTACTCTTTTAAGCATATAATATTCAGCAAATTTTTGAATACTTGTGAACCCCTAAGAAAAACCCTAGTGAACATGGAACATGAATTTACCATGCAAATAAAATAAATAACTATATAATCAATCGCTTTGATTAAATAATCATATGTTACAAGAATACGGAAGACATTCAAAACTGTGAGGACTAAATAGGCATCAAGCTTATGAATCACAAAATGAGTTATAGAGCAATGTTTAAGACACGAATCAACTGTTTCTGAGAATTAGTTTGACTTTATAACTAGAAAGTCAACTATGAAAGCTATTCTATTGCTAACACAGCTAGCAGAGAAATTTAGATGTAAGAAGAAGAAACTGTATATGATTTTCGTTGATGTGGAAAAAGCCTTATGATAGAGTCTCCTTGTGGAGAAAGCCTATGATAGAGTTCCCTAGGAGATTTAGTAGACATTAAAGAGGAAACACATTTCTTTTGGGTACATAAAGGCTATTCAAGACACATATGATGGAGCCACCATTTAAGTAAGCACCATCAGGCTTCCCTATGAAGGTAGAGCTATACCAAGGAGCTACTCTAAGCCCTTATTCATTTGCCATTATTATACATGAGCTGACCCAAAAAATTTAAAGTGATATCCTTTAATGTATACAATTTGTAGATGATATTGTATTGTTGGATCAATCTAGGAAAGCCCTAACTATAAAAATGTCAACTTGGAGAGGTACCCTATAATCGAAGGGATTGAAGATTAAAGATTAGTAGAAGTAAAATGGAATATGTGGAGTGCATTTTTATTGGAATCACAAGTAATAAAGATATGAAATTTAAAATTCAAAATCAAAAAGTGACTCAATGTAAGCAATTCATATACTTGGGGTCACTTTTTCAAATAGACAGCAAGATTAAGAATGATGTGACAAACCAAATTGAAGCAAGATGGATGAAATGGCAAGAAGCTAGTGGTGTGCTTTGTGAAAGAAGAATTCCTGCTAGGTTGAAGGAAAAGTTCTGCAAAACTACTACTAGAAAGAAAAGTTCTAAAGAAATACTATCACACCTATGATTTTGTATAGTGTGAACACTAGCCTATCAAAAAACATCAAGCTCAACACACAAATGTAACAAAGATGCAAATGCATTGATAAATCTTGAGTATCACTATGAAAGATTGGATGATTCCTCTCTCATTAAGGGAAGTTTGGAGTAAAACCTATAGATGAGAAGATTAAGGAAAGTTATCTTACATGGTTTGTTCATGTATTGAGAAGACTAGAGAATGCACCTATTAGAAGAATTCACTTTATTAAAGTTTGGGGAGAAACAACAAAGAGGTAGACCTACTTATACTTGGTTTGTAAGCATAAAGAAGGATATCTAAGATTTGGGTGTTCCAGTGTATCTGGCTCTTAATAGAAGTGAATAGTGAAGAATTCATATAGTTGACCCCATGTAGTTGGGATAAGGTTAGAATGATAAGGATGATAATGTTGCAAATAGAAGCCAGGCTGGAAAGACATTTATAAATACTTCTATGCACTGGCTCAAGCATGGTAAAGCCTTTCCCAACTTCTTGAAGATAAATGATAATCATCATCATCTTGCCTTGTTCCTACAGACATACTAACAACAGTACGAATATTATTTCAGTGATATGTTTCTGCTAGCAATACAGGAGTTCTTCAAGAGTGCGACCATATTACAAAATTTTGTCAATCAAATAAAATTACCAATGTTCAGCTCAGTGACCCTCAGATAAAAGATAGTAAAAATTAAAATTTGCTGTTATGGGGCAAAATTAATGCCCACCGCACAGTTGACCTGCCTCCTGCAAATTCAAAATCTTTAGTTGTCACTACCTTCAGTAGTGCCTTTTATCAATTATTACCATGCATCACAAATACATCATTGCATTAATGACAACTAAAAAGCTAAAAGCTTTGAATGCATGAACTATTATCAACAGAACAAATTCAGTCTTGAAAACAAAGAATTAGAAATCTGAAAGATAATTCATTTTGTTGGGACAAGGCTAAGATGATGATGACAACGACAAAGAAAGATACATCATTTTATGTTTAATGTATAGACAAAAGTTAACTACCAGACCTGTGTCCGCCCAGCATCAAGGACAGCAAAAGTATGTAAACATGCTTTCTCTGCTGCTGCCTGAAGATTATTCCTGCCAAAAAGTGAAATGATAAATCATTAATCATGTTAAAATAAGATACTTCAAGCAAGTGTTAATCACAAAATTTGCTTATCATGGGGATCTGATTAAATAAGCATACATTTCTTGAAGATTTTTGCACGTAACTACTATTTTAGGCTGTCCACATTGTTCCCACTTATACAACAGAGCCCTCGAGCTGAAAAGGAAAATACTTTGGAAGTTTAAGCATATAATACAAGGATATCAAAAGAAATGTAAACAACTAAAGTGATATTCTTGAAAAATTAATTAATAGTTAAAACTCTCTCAAACAGATGGACTGGCTTTTAAACTGTCCATGAGACTATGCTATAGTTGCAATATAAGTAAAAGTGACGCCGGAATAGAATACTAACTTGCATCTCTATAAAAATAAACGTTTTAAACTGACTCATTTATTTTCTCTATTACTATTATGTGAATGTTCTGCAAGTTCCCATTCCTATTACTCGATAGAATGAAACATAAAAGATTTGGAACTACAGGAGGCCAACCTTAACATCAGTTCTCCATAGATTCCTGTGGCTGCATCTGTTATCAAACAAGATAACATGAATAACCATAAACAGGCGTCAAAAATAATCTTATAAACAAATCTCTAATGTAAAAATAATAATCCATTTACGTGCACACTGAGAAGCAATCTTCCCACTGCCCATTCTTAAATCTTCACGAACAACAAATACCTGCAAGTAATTAAACAATTCTAAAATTAGCTCCATCAGGCCTGTAGCCTCCGATGTGCCCTAAACTCTTTTCTTGCTTGTGTTACCCATTCAGGCAGTATAGCATTAAATTTCAAGCATTCATACGAAATGCCATTGAACATGAATTGTTTACCCTCCTGAAAAATCCCCAACCCCGATTTTACAATAACAAAATGCAGCAGAAACTGTCCAAACAAAATTACAATATGCCTTTCAGAATTCTTAAACTTGTAATTTTTGAATGCATCTGTTGTTATGATAAGACAGCGTGTGTTCTTTATGACATCATGAGAAGACGAAAAAAAATTACCATTTTAACTTCTCCTTCGGGACCTTTGGTGGAACCCATGGAACTACCTCTGCGAGCACCAGATGATATTCTTCCAATGGTTTTGGGGATCTGTACAAGAAGCCCCAGCAAGAACCCAATAACCAGTCCAGGAATAAGATTTTCAGGCTGCATGCCCTCTGTAATTGCAAACTGACGCTTCTTTTTCTGAAACAACCAAATAAAAAAAAATCAATGCCAGCAACAAAAAACAGAATATGGTAACAGAAATTCAGTAGCATCAAAATGTCACCGACTTCTTCGTCGGATGAAGTATCGAACTTTATTTTCCACATATCGTCAGAAAGGAAAAAGCAAAAGAAAGCCCAGAACCTTGTTCGGCACAGAGTCAGTGCGTACGACCGAGGCTTCCTGCTCTGTTTATGTGCAGCCACTCAAATATATTTGTTATGGGATTCATATGGAAGATCCTGTCCAATAAACTTCACAATGAATATTGGATGAAACAGGCTCTTGAAATTTCTTAATCGCAAGTAACTTAGTCTTGTGTAGTTATGCTGACTTCCTCTGGCAACTTGGAAAGAGGCGGGATGTGTGAATAAAGTGTGACGAAGGTTAGAACATGATGCTTTTTCGGTGATTTCTCCTGCCTGTCTTCAGGTTCATCAACATGGGTTAAAAATTTTTATTAATTAACAAAGTACAAGAATGGATTATGTGGTTGAAGGAGGTTAAACGTGGATACGAGTAGATAATGCAATATTAATTACCACTTAAAAAAACAGGTGGTTACGTTAAAAGTTCCATTAAAATGCAAAAATTAAGGTGAATGATGAGAAAACAAAAATGGTTGAGGTAAGGATAAGTATAAATATTTGGTACAAAAATGTATTTTAAATGGAAACATGGTGTATAATAATGAATTGCAAATGATTGAAAGGCTTTATGCTATCTTTAAGAGAAGGTGGGGGAAGTGCAGCAATCAACTAGGAGTGCATGAAGCTTTTAAATGGCTATGGCAAAATTTAGGCTTATGGATATTCCAATTCTAGGAATACCCTCGAAGGTGAGCCTAATACTATTTCTTGTAAATTAGATTATTTTATGCAAAGTGGCTCCAATGTTTTCCTACGGCTACCAGAATAGTTTTTTCGCGTGTTGCTTCTAATCATTAACTATTAATTCTTAACACAAGCTATAAGAAGATATCCCTAACCTTTCGTCGATAGATTGTATGTCATGAGGAACAAGTTGCAGATATTATTAACTAGGCACGGTAATCATTGATCTTAAGACTAATCCAATTCCAAATTGCGCAAAAACTTTCAAATGCTAAAAAAAATAAACATTCTAGGATAGAAGAAGACCCACCACCCTTAAACAGGAAGCAACAACATTCAGCTTTTCTTAAGGATATTGGAAAGTTAGAGAGAGAATAAATGATGTCCTTAACAAACGAGAAGAGGAATACAATCTACTACACCAATATTACGCAACTTTAGCATCGAAGGCCATAAACATGCCTGCACAAGATCCCCCATTTGAATATAGAGCAAGGTTTAAGTTTGAATCCAAGGATTTTTCAACAAATAACTTTAGATTTCTCTATTGGGTAAGCATTTGAATACTTTTGCTATAGCCCATTGTAAGGTTTTGAGTTGTTTGATGCACAATCTTTCAACTACTAAAATTCATATTCTTAATGGCCATCCCAATGTTGTAGAAGTTAGAGCCACGGTGATGTTAATAGAAAACAATAAAAGCCCAAGATGGATGAAAAATTCATATTCTTAATGTCCATCCCAATGTTGTAGAAGTTAGAGCTACGGTGATGTTAATAGAAAACAATAAAAGCCCAGGTTTGGATGGATTCATAATATAATTTTTTAAAAAAATATTGGCCCATTATAAGAGATCACATCTACCATATGCCTTATGAATTTTGACACATGGATTGCATATTGGACGAATTTAATACTATATGGATTACTTTATTATTGAAGAAAGAGCAAGCCTTAGATATTTAACACCACAAACTAATTAATCTATGCAAGATAATCTATAAAATTATTTCAAATTTCATGACCAATCAAATTGCAAAAGGTCATCTCCCTAAACAACATGATTTCATGAAAGGAAGGAATATTTTGGATAAAATGTTAATTCAAGTAATGCATTCAAGTTAAACATCAAGAAAGAATATGATCATGTTAATTAGAATTACATGGATGGAATCCTCCAAAGGCTTCCTTTCTCAAATTATTGGTGCTACAATTTAGCTCATTGCTATAAAAGCACTAGTTTTTCTCTTTTACTGAATTGTAAAAGGATATGAAGTTTTCCAAGAAAAAATGGCTTCCATCATAGAGATCCATTATTGTCATTTTTATTTGTCATGGCCATGAAAGACCTTGGGCCATTGATTCAAGATTATAATCATAAATGATAAATAAAGAGATCCCAATTTGTTAATGATACTTTCTTCTTTATTTAAAGAGAGGAGCAATATTTAAATGGAATAGTGGAATGCTCAAAAGAGATTTCAATGGCATCTAGCTAAGCATTAGTTTTTCATAAATTAAGGTTTACAATTTCATGATCCAATAAAATGCTTTTGTTAACTTGTGTGTTAGATTGCAATGCCAAGAAGGCACTTTCATTAATGAGGTCAGCTACATAAGTTCTTTTTTGTCATTCACCTCTATGAAGAGATAGATCTTTGTTTATTTGTAGTTTCTTCAAATCATTTTCAATTGATTTCTCCCAAGTCTTTTTTGGCCTTCCTTTTAGTGGCTTTCCTAAAATAGTAATGTAGCAATACTTTTTTGTAGGCTCATTCTCTGATCTTCTTTGTACATGTCCGAACCATCCAAGTTATTATTCTTGTAGCTTATCTTGAACAAAAGCTACTCAAAAGCTTATCTCTTCTAGTAGCATTCAATATCTATTTAAGCATTCGAATTTTTACCATAATGATTTGTTGTTCATGCCTCTTTTGTAATGCCTAATAGTCAACACCATATAAGATAGCAGGCCTAATTCTTGTCCCATAAAATTTCCCCTGTAGTTTTATTGGTTTTCTTTTATTACATAGAAAACCACTAGCCTGTCTCCATTTTGAGCATCCTACCTCAATTCTATTTTTTATACCTTTATCAATTTCACTATATGATTAGAAGGATTAATCCTAGGTAGTGGAAGTGCTTGTAGTGAGGGACTTTTTGGCCTTGAATTATCACTTATATTTCACCATTGTTTATCTTGTTACTAAAGGTGCATTCCATATATTTTTTCTTACTTCTACTAATTTTTAAGCCTTTTGATTCTAGAGCATGTCTCCACTTCTCCATTTTAGAAACAATATTTTCTCGAACTATATCCAACAACACAATATCATCTACAAATATCATACACCAAGGGATTTCATCTTGTATTTTTTTTGTTAATTCATTCATAATAATGGCAAATAAGTACACAATAAGTACAGATCCTTGATATAAACCTATTATGACTAGAAAATCAAATGCTGCTCTATAGGTTATTTTAATTTTAGTGGTAGCTCCTTTATACATGTATTAAATCACTTTAATATATTTATCACAGAAGTTTTTCCTTTGCAAAGCCTACTAATGAGACGCGGTTCGCACAGGCCGCAATATCGCGTACGCGATATCGCAGTCCGCCGCCATGTCTATAAATAAGAGGCAGCTCTCCCTTGTTTGGGGATCCCAGTTTTAGAGTAGCGAAGCTCTGGCAGTTTGATCCCTCCAGAGTTAGAATTTTTCCCGTGTCTGCCTGCAGTGTGGTGAATGTGATTGTACGGTGTCTTTATTCGAGTGTGCCGTACTTGGACACACACGTGACCGGCACTAAAGATCGAGATTACTTCATCATTGCAGCATTCACTTAGTTTATTTAATTGTTATTTATGTAATGTTATTTATTGTTTTCATAGCGCGGTGTGAGTACGACTTAACTACGAGCATCTACGGGTGTGTACGGCTAGTTAAGGAATCGGTTGCTCATCACGATTAGTCTCTCACCCTTAAACTCCTAGAAGCGGAACGAGTAGGACTTGATTACGAGCATTTAAGTGTGACTGCTTGGTAGCCCAGTGGTGTAGCTAGGGGGATCTACGCTTGGTAACCCAGTGGTGTATTTGGGGTCTGCGCTTGGTAATCCCAGTGGCATACCTAGGCCTATGCTTGGTAGTCCCAGTGGCAGTCGTGCACGAAGTCCAAGATGTGTACGGTTGATCAAGCAAGTGGTTGCTCGTCGCACTTAGGCTAGATTAGATTTTCTTACCCTTT
>MNCI01014538.1:262783-279383 GCA_015680685.1 Gnetum montanum
TGATACTAAGGTATAGTTCTTTTGATATAACAGGCAATGAGTCCACGTCATCCATGCATTCATAAATTTCTATGGTCTCTCTTAGCTTGGAAATGTACAGTCCCTTTCTTAATAATAGAACTATCAATGAATTGGTGACTAGACGTTTCTCAAACTAAGGAAGGACTCAAGGATTGAAAAGGGTGTGACTTCAAGGGGATTTGATGCATTTGTGTTAACCATTCTCTTGGGTGCTTGGATGTTTTCTTCTTAACTTTTCCTTATCATTTCGACGTTGCTCCATTATCGAGAAGCTGGGTTAATAAAAATAATAAGTCTTTGCATGGTGTGGTTCTCACACAAAATAAAAAAAATAAAAAAAATAGTGGGAATTCAAAGCACACCCCTTAGAGAAAATAACCATCTGGGCTGCAAGCACTGGTTATGGAACTAAATAAAAATGTTCCCTCTAATTAAGGCCCTTTCTCGCTTCCTACTTTCTCCTTTTCCATTTTGTTGGAATGGTGGTGACTTTTTGGGGGAAGCATTCTTGTTACTTCAAGTGGATGGATTAGCCAAATGTATTAATGCAAAGTCACTGGATGTGGTTGTTTGAGACTAGATTTGGAATGAGATCTACTAAGTCACATTAACCATTAATACACAAGGGGCTGTACACCACCTTGTTCTTGGGACTCCATTCCATTCTCTTCTCCTCATTATTCTTTCTCCATTTTTCCACCTCATTGTTGGTTGTATCAATAGTCTATATTTTGGTTAATGCATTATTTTCTTTTTGGTAAATTCTTGTGGTTAAGACTTTAACTCTTACTTCCAAATGACATTTATAGAGCCTACAACTCTTTGAATGTGGGATTATCAGGGCATTAAGGGCATGAGCCTGCTTTGGGGAGGACCCACTGGCATTCCTATTTGGTGCATCAGTTAATTTCTTTCCCTTAACATTTTCGCAATCAACATTTATTTTGTTCATTTCCATCTCTAACATCCATTTCATCGGCGTTGCCATTGTTTCTTTTTCTCCATCTTTCTTATTCCTTATCTTTTTCCATTTCTTATCACTATCGGAGGTTCGCTCTTAGTCATGGGGTCCTGGGTCCAATTTTTTCAATTTTCTCCTAACCCCTACACCTTGGGTAGTCACTAGTGTTATATCTCTAGAGTTTGTATTAGCTATATCACAACTCAGCCAATGGATTGTACATCGAGGCAAGGTATCAACTATAGTGTGATTTATTTTACCCTTACTAATATGAGACTGTGTTGTGTGTTCAGATGGCAATCATACAACAATGGATTAGACTTGGAGGGAACACTTAAGATGGACTAGTGCCGAAATAGTCATGCAAGGAACAAGATCGATGGCACAGTTATGGATGGACAATGGAAGGCACAATTTTGGCATTGGTAGCAACACATCTTTTTTTCTTCTCTCTCTCTCTCTCTCTCTCTCTCAGCTGCCAAATAAGGCTGGATGTCATATTTGTATAGTGTTCACTCTTGTTATCATGAACACTAATATTGCCATGTATTGTAATGATGATCCATTCACGTGTTACCCCATTCACCATTAGTGTCATTCAAGTAAATAATCCCATACCTTCCCAATATTTTGTAAGGAACTCGAGGATAAGTTTTCATTTAGTCATGGGGGTATGATGAGCTGCGATATTGCGAATGCAATATTGTGTACGCGATATCGTGGCCTCCCGCAATGTCTATAAATAAGAGGTGGCTTTCCCTATTCTAGGCACTTAGAGTTAGACTCTTGGCTAAACTCTTGTAGTTTTACCATTCTAGAGTTAGAATATATTCCATGTGCCCGTAGTAGGAGTCTTAAAGTGAACGGATCTTTATTCGAGCAAATTGTACCTAAGCACACATTTGTGTACAGTAATAAAGACAAACTTTCTGATAAACCTTGTAGCATATGGACTAAGCTAAATAGCAATTAATTATTGTTGAATGTTTAAATGCTTTCCTAGTTAATTAATCTATCTCAACCCTTGACTCTCCTAGTTAAGTGCACTCAGTGCGACTGCTTCGAGCATGTGTGTAGTGCTTGGTAACCCAGTAACGATTAGTGTTTGGTAATCCTAGCAGCGTTGCACTGGTTCAGGATGTGTGTGGCAAGTGGGAACGGATACTGGTGTTAGGAATAATTAGAATGTAGTTAGTGAATAGTTAATGTAAGTTAGCTACTTAGTCCTCTCAAACTTTTTCTCCCAGTGCATGCTCGCAGTGTGATGATTGTAATTGTATGGCATCCTTATTCGAGTGTGACGTACTTGGACACGCACATGATTGGCAATAAAGATCGAGATTACTTCATCATTGTAGCATCCACTTAGCTTAATTATTTATTTAATTGTTATTTACTACTTTCTTAGTTAATATCTCTTCACCCTTATCTCCTAGTAACACAGAATGAGTACGACTTAATCACAAGCATTTAAGTGTGACTACTTGGTAATCCAATAGCATACTTAGGCCATGCGCTTGGTAATCCCAGTGATAGTCATGCACAAGGTCCAAGATGTGTACGAATGATTAAGGAACGGATGCTCATCGCACTTAGGCTAATTTCGATTTTCTCTCTCTCTCTCTCTCTCACTCTCTTAGTTTAGTTAATATTATTTTCCATCATATCTAGGAGTAGCGTTAGTATAGGAACACATCATACAGCTCACTTTGGACTAAACCATACGTGAAAAGTTAATACTAGTCCAAGTGGGAAGATAGCGAATTGCGACCTATGAGTAACTGTCTAGATACTGTAACTAGTTCGTCTGCGGAGTTCAACTGGATCATGCGTGAAATGCTCATGTTCGTATGGTTGAGTGTAGGGGTACCTTGCCACTCATCAATGATGGATGTGATGCTTGCCAATATCAACATTCTGAGAGTTTTTTTCTTATGATGTTACATCTTGAAGATAGGGTTTATGCCTTAAATCCAAAGTTTATCAAGATGCAAACACCTAGGAGGTTGCCTTATCTTCAAGGAAACTATAAGTAGTCCTATCACCAACAAAAATATTATCCAAGTAGGACTTCACCACAATCTCAAGAGTATTACTAGTAGTGGCAAAATTCATAGTCATGAGGGATGTCACCACCAAGGTAGTACAAGTAACTTGATCCTTACAAATATTATGTACAAGAAGTTGTATCCTTACAAATATTATGTATAATAAGTTGTATCTCTAAGTGGCTTGACCACACATATTTTTGTTTATCGCTATTATCCTCCTGAGTATTCCAAACCCACCACTCCATAGGTTGAATCTCCTTTTTCTTATGCTTATCATTCTCATCAGCATCCTCAACCTCACACTCTAAACCTATTTGTACCTAGTCTACTAATGCAAGATGAAATCCCTCCTTATCCATAATAATGGAATGCTACAAGAGCTGTGAACTTGCAAATAGATTGCAACTTAAGTGGTTCTAAGAGTAAGCCTTAGAAATGCTAATTCTTTAGACTTTCTAGTCCATCTAAACCTTCACAAGCACCCATGGCTATGGACCCCACACTGATAACCTCCCAAAAATATCATGATCCACCTTCAAACCAAAGTTCCTTTGATGTACAAATTATATGTTAATCCATGTGGTTACTGATTGAATAAAGATAAGAAATATTTTAAGGAGGAGAACTAATTTAGAAAGTCCCCTAATTTACTTGTAGATCATAGGGAATGCATTGTGTAAAGCTCTACTAGGCTTAAGTTTTAGAGTTAACTTGATTTCATAAGAGATGTATAAAGCTTGGAACCTATCACTAGTTAAACAATGTAATATCATATTGGAACTTGCTAATGCAAAAGTCTATAAATATCATAGATGTAAGTGCTAAATTACTAGTGATGAATAATTAATGATTTAGGTGTGACATTGCATTTATAATATTGTAGTTACAATATCATATGCTTTTATATAATATTTTAGATACGATGCATTTGGGGTAGGTAAAATGTGTAAATATAGTCCACTTACTACATTAAATGTAGAATTTACTTATCATAGTATTAGAATTCTTGTGGTTTAATTTCATAGCCTTAGTAAAAGTTTGCGAGTACCCATAGCATGAACTTGAATTAATTGAATGAAGTTTTATTTAAGTGATATTATATCTTGACATAGCTTATGACAATGATAAGATCAACATTAATTTACCTTTATTGCAACACCTTAACTTGGTTTAATATTTTCTTATCACTAATTTACTTTCACTATTATTTACATCAATGATCTTAGTTCATATTTCAATTCTAAAATGTACATTAAATATGCAAAATGAGTATTGATGGGATGTGATATCGCATGGGCCGCGATATCATGTACGTGATATTGCGTCCACCGCGATACTGCATCCCCCACGATATCGCATCTTCCCTTGCGATATTGCGTACGCGATATCGCAGTGTGTCGTCAAATCTATAAATAAGAGGTGGCTCTCCCTTGTTTCGAAGTTTAGGCCTATACTGTAGCGAAACTCTGTCAGTTTTTCCTCTCTAGAGATAGAATAATTTCCATGTGCCCATAGTAGGAGCTCCAAAGTAAACGGATCTTTATTCGAGAAAATATTGTACCTGAACACAAGTTTGTGTACGGAAATAAAGATGAACTTCTTGGATAAACCTTGCAGTGCATGGACTAAGCTAAATAGGTCTTTATTTATTATTAATGTTTAAATACTTTATTAGTTCATTAAATCTCTCTCAACCCTTCTCTCCTAGTTAAGTGCATTCAGTACGACCGCTTCAAGCACGTGCATTATGCTTGGTAATCCTAGCAACGAATAGCGTTTGGTAATCCCAGAAGGTTGCATTGGTTTAGGGTATGAATGGTAAGTGGAAAAGAATACTGATGCTAGGTTAATTAAGGCTTGCTTAGTTAAAGTTAGTTAATTAGTCTCTTCACCCTTCACCTCATTAGCATAGGAGATAAAACAGAAAAGATATAAAAATCATATACCTCAAACTTACTTAACCATACAACTATGACAAATACAAGTAAGTCTGGGAAGACAACGAACGATTAACCTTAAGTGTTCCATGAGGTGTGTAGGCACTTAGTCTATAGAGTTTGGCCGGATCACGCGTGTAACGCTCATATTCGTATGGTTGAATGTAGGGGTACCTCACCACTCATCATTGGTGCCGTTGCTGGGGGACTAAGTTATTTGTGCGCTAAGTAGAACATAGGAAACTATCCACATCGTTGGGAGCTTAAAAAAACCCTTAGGGTTAATTAAATGAAAAATTATATAATGGTTAATCAGCACACCGAATAAGACACAATGTCTTCTTCTTCTAACAAATGCAGTTCACCGCCTAGAGATAACACTAGAGATAGTCGGCGGAACCAAACACATAACCAAAAACCGCTAGTTCCTCAACAATATCAGGTGGCATATACTCATCATGATGAGTATATACCCAATTTTATCTTTATCCTCCATCAGGATGAACAACTGCGTTAGCGAGACTTGCAAGGTAACATAGTGTTACCTCCAGATCGGGCAGTCCCTAACATGCTTCTTTGTGCTCTTGCACAGATAGGCATGACGAAATTATATGTTGAATACATTGTAGAAGATTATGACATAAGGGATTATCATCCCACTGCAGCGCAACGTCTAAGGGACTCGAGGTAGGAGAGCCACCATACATTTTTGAAGGGCAAAGGGGTCCTGCACATCCTAAGAAAAATTGGAGATGGTGAACCAATTATAATAGGTTCTCCATCAAATGATGTTCCCCTCCTAACAATAGTGAGGAGGTGGGGTATCAGAACCTACGCTCCATGATACATAATCCTGGTTCTGATCCCCATGAACACCAAGTGTTCACTAAGGGAACAAAAATACATGACAAGGACAGGCATTCGGATCGTCATTACGATCGGGGCCGTAGTCACCGAAGAGAAGGTAAGAAACATCATCATGGTGATGATTCCCCTTCTTCTTCTCCTTCATCACATCATTCACCCTCTCCTTCCACATTAGGACGTAGTCACAAGGAGCACAACAGTGAGAATAAGGGTAAGCAAAATGAGAGACCTCGACAAGAGAGTCGAGAGCGAGGACGAGGGCAGTCTAGAGAGTCTAGGAATGGTAGAAGGAAAAGTAGGGAATCACGTAGGCATCATAGACATCATGAGAGAGATGATCATGATGAACCCCTACTTGCCACCCAAAGTATGTTAGATATTATAGAGGCTGTGAGAATACCTACAAGGCATACAATATCCCTTGCTTCGAAGGAGAATAGATATGAACAATATCCCTTGCTTCGAAGGGGGATACAATATTGATCCGCAAAATCACTTACAGGCATTCCACGATGCCTACACCTTGAAAAATATTGAAAATGAGTGGAAAAAGTTAAAGTTGTTCCCTAGGACACCCATAAAAGAAGCAAAGAGTTGGTACCAGTCCTTAGAAATGGAAACCATTAGGAGGTGGAGTACAATGCTAGAATTGTTTAATGATAAATACCAAACATACTCTAGAGTGTCCAACTTGTGTAAGCAGATCCAAGGATGGAAGCAGGATAATCAAGAACCCTTGGATGCTACCATGGGCTGGTATTATGCATTGCTACATCATTGCCTGGGCCATGGTTACGCACAACGAGATCAACTATGCCACCTCGTAGATGGGCTAAGACACGAAACTAGGAGAACCCTTGGGACATATGCCCAAGGGAGATTATCTGAACTTAGATCTCATGAAGTTCATAGATTGTTGAAGCAAGTAGCTAAAGAATAAGAGGAGCTACAGAAAAGAGAAAGCGCGGAAGAGTATAACTGCGATCCTTCCCTCCGAAAGAAGGGAGTGAGATTCTACAATGAAGAGGATGAGTCACCACTTGAAGAGTTGGTGAATAGAAAAACCTTGCCGTTTAGGAAATTAATAATGAAAGTGGTGGCTAAGGTAGATCAAATACAGGACTCCTTAGATAGTAGACTTGAACTTGTCCTGAAAATCGAAGAGGAGTCTAAGGAGGAATGAAGTAGTGACCATGATAAGAAAAATAGGAGAGATTCAGGCCATGCACGTGACAAGGGTAAGGGAAAAATGACTATCACTGATGAGGTTATGGATTCTGACATGGAAAATGATGATGGATGTGAGATCTGCCAATATGACCATCCTAAGGAAGTTGCCCAATAATCTCACATCTGCAAGAGTCTGGGGTGTATGCACTCAACCCAAGACTTAATAGACGTTAAGCACCCCATCGGTTACCTTATCCCCAAGGTAACCTGAGGCAGTTCCACCAACTGTTAATGTATTATCTAAGTGGAACTCTACCACAACCTATCAGGCAACACCAGTAGTGGCAACACCCACAGTCATGGGGGATGTCACCGCCTAGAAAACAATACCTTACTGGCAACCAGACCCGTATGACTACTACGTGCAATAGTTGGTTTCTCCAAGTAACTTTATGGGTCACGCAACCCCACAACATCACTACTAAGTTCGGGAGTATTTTAGGACTCCTTCTCCTCTAGGAGACACTCCATATGCATACCATCCTCTAAATCCATCCACCACTCTTACGCCGGTAGTTCCACTACCACCCACTCCAACGATGCAAGGGGAACTCCCCACTCAACCACAACAACGTAATGCTACAAGAGCTGTAAACCTTCAACCCACTACTGGTTCTGACAACTGTATAAAGAGAAGACCTTTCTTCAGAACTAGGAGTCCAAACAAGCTCTCACAACCATAAGCAGTTGAGTCTATGACCACTCCTCCAACAAATAAGGCTTTGAAGCTTCCTTCAAACCAACAACAGAGCTCAACACACATGGTTATGTTAACACATACCTTTACTGATTAGATCAAGGTAGGCCACCTTCCCAAGAAACTCTCTAACCCTAGAAGTCCCTTAATCTACCTCTAAGTTACCAGGAACGAACCTCATAAGGGTCTTCTTGACTCAGGTTCCGGAGTCAACTTAATCTCGCGAGAAATATATCAAGCCTGGAACCTGCCTCCACTTAAGAAGAGCAACATTCAACTAGAGTTGGCTGACTAGTCCATCACCATTCCCTTGGGATTGATGGAGGACATCGTTACCACTGTGTATGGTTGGTCATACCCAGCTGATTTCTTGGTGATAGAAGTCAATAGTAACAAAGGGGACTTCCCAATTATAATGGGGAGGGCATGGATGAGTACAATATATGCATGCCTAGGGATTTGCAATCTTTCCTTGGAAATATCTAAGGAAAAAATTTATGGAAAGATCGAGAAGAAAAAAGTTCCATGCATCACATACAGTGACTCAGAGGATGATGACATGGAGGAATGCTCAGCATTTCCTGCATTTAATCGGTGTGCAACAGAGGATAACATACAAAGGTGCATGTATGTAGCAACCACACAACAAGAGAACACCCAGTGGTTGATAGCTGATCAAGAGAGCAACCCACCAACATGCATGGAATGAACTAGGGGAACAACTCACGCCCATAACAGAGGCATAGATACATTAGAGAATGAGTGTCGCTGACTTCCACCCCTTAACATAAAAACATCAATCGGGAGAAGTTGGACACTTTTAAGAAATTCAAATAGGCATTCATTATTTTGGATCTCTCTCTTTCCATTCAGTCATGGGGGAGATGGCCACCTATGCTAATCATTTAAGACCCTCAGTTCTTTTAAGTTTTTTTTACACATTTTTGTTTTACAAATTTCTTTAACTTTTCTTATTTTTTTTACAACGTTGTTCATACTTTTCCATTTGTTGTGTGTGTTATCCATCTTGTAAGTTTGTCACCCAGTAAGTGTTCTTAATGATGGTATGAATTATTTTTCTATTGGTTGCTAATGTTTGATTTTTACGTTGAAGTCATGATGTTGATACTAAGGTATGGTTATTTTGATATAGCAGGCAATGAGTTCACTTCATTCATACATCCATAAATTTCTATGGTCTCTCTTAGCTTGGAATGTATAGTCCCTTTCCCAATAATAAGAACTATAATGAATCGGTGACTGGGCATTTCTCAAACTAAGGAAGGACTCAAGGATTGAAAAGGGTATGACTTCAAGGGGACTTGATGCATTTGTGTTGGCCATTCTCTTGGGTGCTTGGATGTTTTCTTCTTGAGTTTTCTTATCATTTTGATATTACTTAATTATCAGGAAGTTGAGAAATAAAAATAACAAAGTCTTTGCATGGTGTGATTCTCACACATAAATACATAAAACAAAAAAAAAATGGTGAAAATTCAAAGCACACCCCTTAGATGAAATAATCATTTGGGCTACAAGCATTGGTTATAGAACTAAAATAAAAATGTTTCCTCTAACTAAGGCCCTTCTCACTTCTCTTTCTCTCCTCCGTCATTTCATCGGAATGGTGGTGGCTCTTTGGGAAGGCATTCTTGTTACTTCAAGGGGATGGATTGGCCAAATGCATTAATGAAAATTCATTGGATGTGGTTTGTTTGAGGTTGGACTTGGAATGGGATCTACTAAGTCACATTAATCATTAACTACACAAGGGTTTGTACACCACCTTGTTCTTGGGATTCCATTCCATTCTCTTCTCTCCATCCTTCTCTCCATTGTTCACCTCATTACCGGTTGTATCACTAGTGTATATTTTGGTTGACGCATTGTTTTCTTTTTGGTAAATTTGTGTGGTTAAGACTTTAACTCTTGTCCCAAATGACATTCCTAGAGCCTATGGACTCTTCGAATGTGGGTTTGTCAGGGCATTAGGGGCATGAGCCTGCTTTGGGGAGGACCCACTGACATTCCTATTTGGTACAGCAGTTAAATTCTTTTCCTTAACATTTTTGCAATCCATTATATTTTGTTCATTTCCATCTTGACATCCATTTTATCGGCATTATAGTTTTCTCTTTTTTTCCATCTTTCTTGTTCTTTTCCTTTCTCCATTCTATCGCTACTAGAGGTTTGCTCTTAGTCATGGGGGTTCGGACACAATTTTTTCGATTTTCTCCTAACCCCTACACCTTCGGTAGTCACCATGATTATATCTCCAGACCTATATTAGCTATACCACAACTCAGCCAATGGACCTTTCACCGAAGCAAGGTATCCACTGCATTGTGATTCATTTACCCTTGCTAATACAAGGCTGTGTTGTGTGTGCATATCGCAATCATACAACAATGAATTGGATCTGGAGGGAACACTTGAAATGGATCGGTGTCGAAACAACTATGCAAGGAGCAAGATCGATGGTGCGCTTATGAATAGACAACGAAAGGTGCAATCTTGGCATTGGCAACAACAGACTTCTTCTCTTTTCTCTCTTCTCTCTCAGCTGCCAAATAAGGCCTGATGTCAAATGTATAAAGTGTTCACTCTTGTTACCGTGAACACCAATTTTGTCATGTTTTGTAATGATGATCTGTTCACATGTCATCCCATTCACCATTAGTTTCATTTAAGTTAATAATCCCATACCTTCCCAATATTTTGTAAGGAACTCAAGGATGAGTTTTTATTCAGTCATGGGGGTATGATGGGATGCGATATCGCTTCCTCCATAATATTGTGTACGCGATATCGCAGTGCATCACCAAATTTATAAATAAGAGGCAGCTCTCCCTTGTTTCAAAGTTTAGGCCTAGACCGTAGTGAAACTCTGGCAATTTTTCCTCTCCAGAGATAGAATAATTTCCATGTGCCCACAGTAGGAGCTCCAAAGTGAACGAATCTTTATTCGAGAAAATATTGTACCTGAACACAAGTTTGTGTATAGAAATAAAGATGAACTTCTTGGATAAACCTTGCAGTGCATGGACTAAGCTAAATAGGTCTTTATTTATTGTTAATGTTTAAATGCTTTATTAGTTTATTAAATCTCTCTCAACCCTTCTCTCCTGGTTAAGTGCATTCAGTACGACCACTTCGAGCATGTGCGTTATGCTTGGTAATCCCAGCAACGAATAGCATTTGGTAATCTCAGAAGGTTGCATTTGTTTAGGGTGTGAACGGTAAGTGGAAATGGATACTGATGCTAGGTTAATTAAGGTTTAGTTAGTTAAAGTTAGTTAATTAGTCTCTTCACCCTTCACCTCATTAGCATAAGAGATAAAATAGAAAAGATATAAAAATCATATACCTTAGACTTACTTAACCATACAACCGTGACAAATACAAGTAAGTCTGGGAAGACAACAAACGATTAACCTTAAGTGTTCCATGAGGTGTGTAGGCACTTAGTCTGTGGAGTTCGACCAAATCGTGCATGTAACACTTGTATTTGTATGGTTGAGTGTAGGGGCACCTCGCCACTCATCAAGTATGACCAATCTGAGGATAAATATGTTATTGTTTGGTAATCTCAATAATGTTATTACTTGGTACACTTAATAGTAGACACTTTTTAACCTAGCCACAATAATGTAAAATTAGCATGTGTACAATGAATTGGGAACACATGATCATTTCTTAGGCTAGTGATGAGATGCGATATCGCAACGACCGCGATATCGCATCCCATGCGATATCGCGTACACAATATCGCGTCTTCCCCTGCGATATTGCATATGCAATATCGCAGTGTGTTGTCATATCTATAAATAAGAAGCAGCTCTCCCTTGTTTCCTCATCCTAGGCTAAACAGTAGGGAAACTTTGGCAGATTGATCACTGCAGAGATAGAATATTTTCCATGTGCCCGTAGTAGGAGTCCTAAAGTGAATGGATCTTTATTCGAGCAACATTGTACCTGAACACAAGTTGTGTACGGTAATAAAGATGAACTTCTTGGATAAACCTTGCAGTGCATGGAATAGGCTAATTAGGATTTTATTTAATGTTATTTATTGGTTTCTCTCTCACTCTTATCTCCTAGTAACGTGGAATGAGTACGACTTGATTATGAGCATTTAAGGATGTGTACGGATAATCAAGGAATAGATGCTCATTGCACTTAGGCTAGATTAGATTCTCTCAACCCTTTCCTCCTAGTTAAGTGCCTCAGTACGACCACTTCAAGCATGTGTATTACGCATGGTGATCCCAGCAACGATTAGCATTTGGTAGCCACGGTTGCATCAGTTCAGGGTATGTACGGTAAGTGGGAATGGATGCTGACGCTAGGTTAATTTAAACTAGTTCATTAGTTAGAGTTAGTAATTAGTTTCTCAACCCTTCACCTTGTTAGCATAGGAGACATAAACATAAAAAGCTATAAAAATCATATACCTCAGACTTACTTAACCATACACCGTGACAACTACAAGTAAGTCTAGGAAGACAACGAATGATTAACCCTAAGTGATCCATGGGGCGTGTGGGCACTTAGTCTATGGAGTTCGACTAGATCGTGCATGCTACGCTTGTATTCGTATGGTTGAGTGTAGGGGTATCTCGCCACTCATCATTGGTGTTGTTGTCAAGGAATAAGTGTTTATGCGCTGAATAGAACATAGGATATCACTCACATCGTTGGGAGCCTAAACGAACCTTCGGGTTAATTAATTAATTAAGGAAAAATTTATATAATGGTTAAATAGCACACCTAGTAAGAGCACATCACCTAGGGATAATACAAAGAATAGTCGACAATAAAAAACGCATAACCTAAATCTGCCAGTTCCTTAGCAATATAGGGTGGAATATACTCATCCCAATGAGTATGTTCCCAATTTTACTTTTATCTTCCATCAAGATGAACAGATGCGCTGGAGAGATTTGCAAAGTAACATAGTGTTACCTCTGGATCGTGCAGTCCCTAACATGCTTCTTGTGCTTTGGCATAGATTAGCATGATAAAATTATATGCTGAATATGCTGTAGCAGATTTTGATACAAGGGATTACTATCCCACAACTTTACAACGTATGAGGGACTCAAGGCAGGAGAGCCAACATACACTGTTGAAGGGTAAAGAGGTCCCACACGTCCTCAGTGAAACTAGAGATGGTGAACCACTTATAATTGGTTCGCTATCAAGAGATGTTCCCCCTCCTAACAATAGTGAGGAGGAGGGGTATCAGAACCTACGATCCATGATATATAACCCTAGTTTTGATGCCCGTGAACACCAATTGTTCACAGAGGGAACAACAACAAAAGACAAGGACAGGCACTTAGATCGTCATCACGATCAGGGCTGGAGCCACAGAAGAGAAGGCAGGAAACATCGTCTTGATGATGGTTCTCCTTCTTCTTCACCTTCATCACATCACTCACCCTCTCCTTCCATATCAAGGCGCAATCATGAAGAGCATAAAGGGGAGGATAAAAGTAAGAAAAATGAGAGACCTCGACAAGAGAGTTGAGAGAGAGGACAAGGGCATGAACGAAGGGAAAGTAGGGAACAACGAAAACATCATAGGAGTCATGAAAGAGATGATCATGATGAGCCCCTACTTGTAACCCGAAGTATGCTCGATATAACGAAGGTAGTTAGGATTCTCACAAGGCATTTAAAAGATAGTCAGATCAAACATTTAGACATGAACAACATTCCATGCTTTGAAGGAGGATACAACTCAGATCTGCAAAATCATTTACAGGCATTCCATAATGCTTGTGCCTTGCAAAACATTGAAAACAAGTTACAGAAACTAAATTTGTTTCCCAGGACACTCATCAAGGAAGCAGAAAGCTGGTACCAGTCCTTAGAGCCAGAAAACATGAGGAGGTGGAGTACGATGTTATAACTCTTCAACGATAAATACCAAATGTACTCCAGAGTGTCTAATTTGCATAAGCAGATCCAAGGATGGAAGCAAGGTACTCATGAACCCTTGGATGCTGCCATAGGCCGCTATTACGCATTGTTACATCGTTGCCTGGGCCATGGTTACACACAGCGGGATCAACTCCGCCACATCATAGATGGGCTAAGGTATGGGACCAGGAGAACCCTTGGAACTTATGCCCAAGGATGATTATCAGAACTTAGATCCCATGAGGTTCATTGCTTGTTGGAGCAAGTAGCCAAAGAAGAAGGTGAGCTCTGAAAAAGGGAAAGTGCATAAGAATACAACCGTGATCCCTCCCTTCGAAAGAAGGGAGTAAGATTTTGTGATGAGGAGGATGAGTTACCACCGAAGAGTTGGTGAACAGGAAAACCTTGCCACTTCAAAAATTAACAATAGAAGTATCGGCTAAGGTAGACCAATTGTGGGATTCCTTAGACTCTAGACTTGAAAGTGTCTTGAAAATCGTAAAAGAGTCTAAGGAGGAACGAAGTAGTGAAAAAGGTAAGATAAAGCGGAGAGATTTAGGCCCTGCACATAACAAGGGTAAGGGGAAAATTACTATCTCCGATGAGGTTGTGGAATTAGACACAGACGATGACGGTGGATGTGAGATCTACCAATATGACCGTCCTAAGGGATGTTGTCCAATTATCTCACATCTACAGGAGTCTGGGATGTATGCACTTAATCCAAAACTCAACCAACGGCAAACACTCTAAAGGTTACCTTATCCTCAAGGTAATCCAAGGCAGTTCCACGAACCGTTAATGTACTATCCAAGTGGAACTCCACCACAACCCATCGGACATCATCAACAGTGGCAATACTCAGAATCATGGGGGATGCCACTGCCAACACAACAATACCCTTACCGGCAACTTGATCCTTATGGCTATTATGTGTAGCAGGCGGTCTCTCCAAGTGACTCTATGAGTCACACAACTCCCCAACATCACTACCAAGTTCGGGAGTACTTCAGGAGGACTCCTTCTCCTCCAGGAAGCACCCCACATACCTACCATCCTCCAACTCCATCTGCACCTCTTCCACCTATAGTTCCCATACAACCTGCTCCAACAATGCAAGGGGAACTTCCCACTCAACCCCCAGCAACATCACCCAGCGAGAGTTGTAAATATTCAACCTGCTGGTAGTTCTGAAAACTGTAAAAAGAGAAGACCTTTCTTCAGAACCAAAAGCCCAGACAAACTCTCGCAACAACAAGCGGTTGAGCCCATGTACACTCCTCCACCATCTAACACTTCGGAGCACCCTTCAGTCCAACAGAGCTTAATGCAAACGGTTATGTTAACACATACCGTAACCGACTGGATCAAGGTATGCCACCTTCCCAGGAAACTAATTGACCTTGGAAGTCCCTTAATCTATTTACAAATCACCGGGAATGCACCACATGAGGCTCTTCTTGACTTAGGTTCTAGAGTCAACTTAATTTTACGAGAGATGTATCAAGCCTGGAACCTACCCCAACTCAAGAAGAGAAACATTCAACTAGAGCTGGCAAGCCAGTCTATCACCATTCCCTTAGGATTGGTGGAGGACATCGTTACCACTGTGTGTGGTTGGTCTTACCCAGCTGATTTTCTGGTGATTAAAGTAAACAACAATGAAGGGGACTTCCCAATTATAATGGGAAGGGCATGGCTGAGCACAGTAGATGCATGCCTAGGCAGTCATGATCTTTCCTTGGAAATTTTTAAGATAAATATTTATGGAAAGATCAAGAAGAAAAAAATTCCATGCATGACATACAATGATTCATCGGGTGATGACATGGAGGAAATGCCTCCATGTAACAGGTGTGCCCTTGAAACTTTGAAACAAAGATGCCTATATGTAGCAACCACACAACAAGTAGTAGACACCCCATGGTTGACAGCTACTCAAAAGAGCAAACAAATATGCATGGAATGAATTGAGGAGACAAGCCATGCCAATAATGAAGGCATAGACACATTGGAATATGAGCGTCACCAACTTCCACCCCTTAATCTAAGAACATCAGTGGGGAGGGGTTGGACACTTCTTAGAAATTCAAATAGATGCTCATTATTTCAGATCTCTTCCTTGAAATTTAGTCATGGGGTAGATGGCCACCTATGCTAATCATATGGGGCCCTCAGTTCTTTTTATTTTTTTCTTTACAAGTTTTTTACACGTTTTTGTTTTACACATTTTTTTACATGTTTTTGTTTTACAAGTTTTTGTTTTGCAATGTTTTTTTCTTACACATTTTTGTTTTACAATTTCTTTAACTTTTCTTATTTTTGTTTTTCAACATCGCTATACTTTTCCATTTTGTGTGTGCGTGTGCGTGTGTATCCACCTTGTAAGTTTGTCACCCAAGAAGTGTTCTTCGTGATAGTATGAATTGGTTTCATATTGGTTGCTAATGTTTGGTTTTTACCTTTAAGTCACGATGTTGATACTAAGGTATGTTTCTTTTGATATGGCAGGCAATGAGTTCACTTCATCCATCCATCCACCAGTTTTTATGGTCTCTCTTAGCTTGTAAATGTACAGTCCCCTTCCTAATAAGAACTATTAACGAATCGGTGACTAGGCATTTCTAAAACTAAGGAAGGACTCAAAGATTGAAAAGGGTGTGACTTCAAGGAAACTTGATGCTTTTGTGTTGGTCATTCTCTTGGGTGCTTGGATGTTTTCTTCTTGAGTTTTCTTACTGTTCCGATGTTACCCAATTATCGGAAGCTGAGACAATAAAAATAACAAAGTCTTTGCATGGTGTGGTTCTCACGCATAAAAACACAAAACACAAAAAAAAAGTGAGAATTCAAAGCACACCCCTTAGACGGAATAATTCCTTAGGCTACAAGCACTGGTTATGGAACT
>MNCI01014538.1:279566-299931 GCA_015680685.1 Gnetum montanum
TGACATTCCTAGAGCCTACGGACTCTTTGAATGTGGGTTTGTCAGGGCATTAAGGGCATGAGCCTTCTTTGGGGAGGACCCACTAACATTCCTATTTTGTGCACCAGTTAACTTCTTTTCCCTAACATTTTTGCAATTAATTTTGTTTTGTTCATTTCCATCTTGACATCCATTTCATCAATGCCATAGTTGTCCCTTTTTATCTATCTTTCTTACTCCTTTTCTTTTCTTTCTCCATTCTAACGCTACTGGAGGTTCATGATTAGTCATGGGGATACAGGGCACGATTTTTTCTCTTTTCTCTTAGCCTTGAATTTTTTCAATTTTTTCCTAACCCCTACACCTTCGGTAGTCATCATTAATACATCTCCAAATCCGTAATCAGCCATACCACAACCTAGGTAATGGACTTACACCAAAGCAAGGTATTAATTACATGATGATCCATTTACCCTTGCTAATACAAGATTGTGTTGTGTGTGCAGATAGCAATCATGCAACAACGGATTGGATCTGGAGAAAACACTTGGAATGGAGTAGTGCTAGAAGCAGCCATGTAAGGAGCAAGATCGATGGCGCGCTTACAGATGGACAACGAAAAGTGCAATCTTGTAGTTGGCAGTAGCAACACTTCTTTCTCTCTCTCTTTCTCAACTGCCAAATAAGGCCTGATGTCAATGTAATAAAGTGTTCACTCTTGTTGTCATGAACACCAGTTTTGTCAAGTCTTGTAATGATGATCCGTCCACAAGTCATCCCATTAGTTCCATTCAGTTAATAATCCCATACCTTCCCAATATTTTGTAAGGAACTCGAGGACGAGTTTTCATTCAGTCATGGGGTATGATGAGATGTGATATCACGGCCGTCGTGATATTGCATCCCATGTGATATCGCGATGCGTCGTCATATCTATAAATAAGAGGAAGCTCTCCCTTGTTTCCTCATCCTAGGCTAAACAGTAGAGAAACTCTGGTAGATTGATCACTCCAGAGATAGAATATTTTCCATGTGCCCATAGTAGGAGTCCTAAAGTGAACGGATCTTTATTCGAGCAACATTGTACTTGAACACAAGTTGTGTACAACAATAAAGACGAACTTCCTGGATAAACCTTGCAGTGCATGGAATAGGCTAATTAGGATTTTATTTAATTTTATTTATTACTTTGTCTCTCACCCTTATCTCCTGGTAACACGGAATGAGTACAACTTGATTACGAGCATTTAAATATGTGTACGGATAATCAAAGAACGAATGCTCATCGCACTTAGGCTAGATTAGATTCTCTCAACCCTTTCCTCCTAGTTAAGTGCCTTAGCATGACTACTTCGAGCATATGTGTTACGCGTGGTGATCCCAGCAATGATTAGTGTTTGGTAGCCACGGTTTCATTGGTTTAGGGTGTGTACAGTAAGTGGGAACGAATGCTGATGCTAGGTTAATTTAGGCTAGTTCATTAGTTAGAGTTAGTACTTAATTTCTCAACCCTTCACCTTGTTAGCATAGGAGAGATAAACATAAAAGCTATAAAAATCATATACCTCAGACTTACTTAACCATACACCGTGACAACTACAAGTAAGTTTGGAAAGACAACGAATGATTAACCCTAAGTGTTCCATGGGGCGTGTAGGCACTTAGTCTACAGAGTTTGACTGGATCGCGTGTGCTACTCTCATATTCGTATGGTTGAGTGTAGTGGTATCTTGCCACTCATAAGCTAGCTTAGGATTTCTTTTATTGTATTATACTTTAAATAAATAATTTTCTATATTTTTAATAATATTTTAGTATAAGTGAACAACATAAATGATCATATTATTCTTGCAAAATGTTCTTTACACCTCTACAAGAATACCTCCATGAACTAAGTGTTGAGATACTTAATGTGTGGTTGTAAATGATCTTCAGATCAATATAACCCTCGATAAATCAATAATTATGAAAAAAAGAAGCTTGAGTCCTTAAATCAAGTAAGAACTTAGACTATCACACATGAACCAAGAATAGTAAAGAATGATGAAAAAGTAAAGTTTTTAATCTTAAAAATGACTAACTGTAAAATCATTGGAAAAATGACTAAGTATGGATTATTGAAAAATAAACCAAGTGTGGAATAAGCTATCAATGATCGAATAAAAATTAAGTGTAAAATCTAGATAAAGTGCATAAAATATTAAAATATTGTAGCTATAATATGAAAGCAAGGGTCTTAGTCCCTCCCTAACTAATGGAGTTTTTATGTTGAAAAATAACCAAGTATAAAAACACTAAAAATTTAACTATGTTTGGAATGAAATTGAGAGATGGAATAAAAAAAAAGTATAAAACTTATATAACATGAACTTAAATTTTACACCACTATAATGTTATAGCAAAAATCTTTTATGATTTTTTTTATGCTCCCATTGGTGCTTTGTCAATATGTAGAGGCTACCTTTATTTTTTAGGAAATGTAATATCTGTCCAATAGATCCTATGGGTCTTTAGATATAATAAAGCTTCATTTCGTTTCAATATTATAATGCATAGAAAAGGATTTTAGATCCCTCCCCAAAAAATGAAATTTTTATGTGGAAAACAACTAAATGTAAAATGCTAAAAATTTTGACTAAGTATAGAATATGATGTAAGAGATAGAGAAAAAAATTCTAAGTACAAAGTGCAAGGAAACAAGTGTAAAACTATGAAAGTAAGATGCTGTAATATGGGGGAAAGTTCTTAAATCCTTTCTTGGCCAATAAAAATATTTATTTATGAGTTGCAAAGTGTTCAACTCCTATGGAGAACCAAACTATAAATGATGGGAGAAAAACATAAGTGTGATAAAATTGATAAAAGAAGCTTAGATCTTAAGTAAAACATATATTCAAAGCATGCAATTGAATCTCTAGAAGGTTAGGTGATAAATGGAGAAACTATAGGCATGATCCAAAGTCAATTCTGGGCTAAAACAGGGGTGTTTCAACTAAGGTTCCCTTCACTAACCTTGGAGCTGAAAAATTTCTAACTTTGAAAAGTGCTATAGAATGCTAAAAATTCTATCTCTAGAAGTGATGTTAAAGGTGCTGAAGGTATTGAAGGTGGCAAGAAGTACACTGCTCTTGCGATGGTGGCAAGCACTTATGCTCTTGATCTTTCGAAATATGACAAGTACTCTCAAATCTTAAAAGATTTAACCCTAAAGTTTGTGTTTTGATCTTGTATTTATAGGACTTGAGTTGTCAAATTTAATTTATAGTTACTTGGAGTTAAGTGTAACTTGTCCTTGAGTTTGAAAATAGCAAGTATGATCTTTGGTTATAGTGAACACGGCAACCTATCAAGGTGATGGTGATGTTGACGCAGCATCGGTAACACTAAGAAAATTTTTTGAACTTTTTCTATCTTCTAGAAGATTTAGGATAGGAGAATTGATGCATAGATTATTAATATGAAAAACAACATTAGACATCAAATATAAGATTCATGCAAAATGTTAAGAGAAAAAATGATGTTGCATGTTGAAGAAGCTAATTTGCCAAAGAGTTAAAGTCAATATTGATGTAAGAGCTAGTGCTAAACGTTGAAATTAGGGATTGTAGATGAAGGGTTAAAAATGATACTGCACATTAAAGAAGAATATTTTTTGTAGATTTGAAGTTAGAATCAATGTAGGAGCTAACTCTAGATGTCGAAATTGGAAGTTGTAGATAAAGAGTTAAAAATGACACTGCACATTAAAGAAGTGAATTCGCCAAAGAGTGGAAGTCAAGATCAACTCAAGAGCTAACGCTAGATTGAAACTATTGGTTGTAAATGAAGAACTAAAGATGGTGTTGTTGATGATGTGAGATGTCATTTCTAGCAAAAGATGAAGAAGATCCAAAAACTACATTTCCAATGACTTAGAAAATTGCATCTTGACTACTGAAGATGGATTTAAGCCAAGATGTCATAGAATGTACCCAAAACTCAAGCCTATGTAGAAAAAGCCAAAGTAGACACAACACAGGGATCATGAAAAATTAAGGCCATAAGTTGGATTGTAATCTTAGATAGTTCTCGACAGCTTCCAGGAGCTAAGAAGGTTGAAACCACACAAGTGTAATTGGAAAGATAGTGACTTACAATCATGCTTAACTACCTAGAAGTTTCAGTAGCCTAGTCCACATATTATGATCAATTCACAAGCAAACACTTGTTATTTGTATGATTGGGCATGAACAATATGATACATCTCACTCAGATATATTGGGCATGGATGTATGATTATGATTTATACATTTTGTGTGTAGTCTCGGTGGGTTGTCAAGGACACGGTAATTTCATATAATTGCATATTTATGTTATGATTATGATGCCTTTACATGCATAACTAACATGATTATGTACATTAGCCCTGCGTGGTGTGTTAGATAGGTGATGTTATTGGTAGGGGTGTTGGATTGGGGTACAAGAGAACCTATTTTGTATGCATTTATGCTTTATATGTAATTTTAATATTTATGTATTTGAATTATAGCACTATGTTGTGTGATGGTTGGATAAGATTTTAGCATGTGAATGTGTAGAGTATATTATATGGATCTTGTAGGTTCAAATGGATTTTGATTTGGAGTCTTAGTATGTTTGTTATGCATGTTTGAAGTGCAAGGTATTAGTTGTGGAGGGAAAAAATATGAGCTTATGAAAATAAAATGGTTTTAAAAAATGATTTTATGAAAAGCCATTCACAAAGCTCAAAGTTCAAAAAAAGAATGAAAACCAAACGATAGAAGGAAAGAAACCCAACGGAGAATAGCCTTTAGCTTATTGTTTTTATTTTTTGAAATAGAAAAGAAACAAAACAAAACCTAATTTTTATGGGTAAGTGATGGAAAAAGCCATGGGTCTCTTTTTTAAAAAAAATAAAAAAAACAAGGATGGGGTGTTACATGATACTTTCCACTCATCAACTAGATATAGAAATGTTAATAAAAATGCTTTATTAACTTCTCATGTGATCTCAAAAAAAAAAAAATTTGTTTTCAAAGTTTTAATATATTTTTAATGAGATTTTGAGGTGTTAGCTTAGTAGTATAGGTTTTCACCTTGTAATCCCCCATCGCAGGTTTAATTCTACTAGGTAGCACTCAGTTATAAACTTCTATAAATCTTTGGATGTACCTATGGTTCAAATAATTCTTCTATTGTATCATATTAGCTATATGTCTTGGGCATACTTATAGTCAAATTGTTTTGATTTCCAAGATGTTGGAGCATGAAATAATTGAAACATAGGTACACCTCAAGATCTATAATTCCAATAGAACTTTATAACTTAGCATTGCCCACTAGAATCGAACTCGTGACTTGAAGCTTTCAAATCAAGAGTCTTACCACTAACATCTCATTGTTAAATTATTTTAGGTTGTACACCCCTTCCTTAATAATAGTACAAATTACATTTAAAAAAATATACATGTTATCTAGTTATTTCTCTTATAAATACAAAATTAAGTCATGAAAGTAATGGTAAAGGTCATTATCATCTTAGTCTTGTCCTACCAAAATGGGATTAGCTACATGAGTTCTTTTTCACCATTTGTCTATATGAAGATCTAGATCTTTGTTTATTTGTAGTTTCTTCAAATCCTTGTCAATTGTTTTTTTTCCATGTTTTCTTTGGTCTTCCTTTTGGTGGCTTTCCTAAAGCATTAATGTGGCAATTTTTTTTATAAGTTCATTGTTTAATCTTCTTTTCACATGTCCAAACCATTTAAGCCATCATTCTTGTAGCTTATCTGAAATAGAAGTCACTTCAAGTCTTCTTCTAATGTTTGTATTATGTGGTTTATCTCTTATGGTAGCATTCAACATTCATCTAAGCATTTATATTTTTGTTACAGTAATTTGTTGTTCATGCCTCATTTATATTGCCTAAGATTTAACACCATATAAAATAGTAGGCCTGAATGTTATCCTATAAAATTTTTATTTTTTATCACATTGAACACTACTAGCCTATCTCCATTTTGATCATCTTGCATTAATTCTATCTTTTATATCTTTATCAATTTCACCATCTAATTGGAGGATTGATCCTTGGTAGCAATAAATGTTTATATTCATCTATTGCATGTTTCAAGCTCTAGTTTACTAAATTTAAAGTTGAAAGTTTTTACTTGCATCCATCAAGACCCTTTGGTTCTATCAAACTAGTTTTAGAATTTCTTTCATGGAATTATTTTTTGAATTTATAACTCAATGTTTCCATCTGAAATCGAGCATGTGAGGAGGGTTACCAAGCCAAGACTCTTATTGCTAAGGTAACACCTCAACATAAAAATAATGAAGTTTCTTGGCCTTTTTTAATATTAAACATTGCAAGCATCATAGCTCATCTTTATCATGCTATTTAAACCTCTTTAATTAAGATATAATATTCCCTAGTATGTGTAGTTTTGATGTGGACTACCTTTTTATTGTTTTTTAATAGGAAACCCACTAGAGTTTTTATTTATTATGGTTTGACAATAGGCTCAAACAAGGTTGTGGTCAAATGTAGAAGGTAAAATAATTTCTTTTTGAATTGATAAAGTATGAAAATTGTACTAGTCAGCTAAGATATAGCATCTAGGAAATCACATTTGCGATATTGTAGCTACTACATTGCATTTGCTATGTCACATCTACTATATCATAAGGTAAGATGCTATATTGAAAATATGATATCATAATTACAATAAATGCATAATAATACAAGTTAGCTATCATGTTTCTGGGACCTTGGATCATTGTAGTAGCTAGTCCTTCCATTAAGTGCTAGCAATTTTCTTTTGTAAGACTTCACCAAATTTCCCTATGAGTGCTAGCAGCATGGATTTAGTTGATTCTACAGAGTTTTATTTGAGTGCATGATGGACTTGAACACTTTTTCATGAAAACAATAAAATCAAGATTAATTCCTTCCATTACATCACTTGAACTAACACTTCATTTATTTTCAACATTTTACTCTTAATGCACTCTACTTTCTAGCACTTAGCAATTTAATATTTTATTTTGTAACAATGTAAGTAGGAATCAAGAATAATATATTAACATGTGATAATTTCACTGGTAAATACTTGGTACATGTAATACCCCTATTAATTATCTATAAAATACCCTATAAATAACAAATAGAGATGCTACGAAACCCCAAGGATTTAAATTTAGCCTTGATTTACTAACTCAAAAGGAAGTAGTAAAATTGATAAAAACTATTAATTAGGAGTATAAATATAGTAGATCAATATAGTGTAGCAAAATATTATAATACTTGCATATATAATTAAATAAAATTTATTTAGGAAACATTTGAAATTTGTGCAACCATAAAAACGATGTTATCTAAAAATTCCACTAGTTGCATCATAAAAATAGTTTGAAAAACAATGATCCTAATGACACTTATTTTTCCTTAATGGAACATTTAGAAATAAAGTTATCTACATTTTAATTTTACTAAATTAAATAATAAAATATTAATATATAATAAATAATATTAAATTTTCCAGAACATATAGTATGTGCCAAAATGAAAAATGTTCCTTGTAATCTCATGATTCTAATGGCATAAACATAAAATTCATATCTATCATAGTTTATTATTTATTTACAAAAATATGTACATGGGTCAAATATCCAAGAAGTGTACAAGGTTTCTATTTTACAAAAGTACAAAATTTACAAAAATTATTATTCAAGTTGAGAGAGTCCATCTTGTAAAGCATTAGTCCACCTTTCATCCTATGTTGCTCTTCTGACATTTCCTTACCTACTCTGGCTCTCTACATTGAAATGCGGGAGGAGTTAGAACTTCTTAAGTAAGAAAGAATATATTATCTCCCTCTTCATGGAGCATAAAGTTTATAGGCCAGAAGTCTTAAGTTATAGGCTAGATAGAGGTTTTCAATAAAACATTCAAAATAATTTTCTAGTCCAAAAATGCCATAAATTTTCCAAACATTCAAAGAAATCTAAATATATAAGGAAATCCATAAATCCAAAAAATGTATATTTTATTTAGGCATCTTTGAAGGTTAGGTTTTGGTTACCCTTATTGCCAAATAAATATACTGAAATTTCTTGGAATAACCTCATTACTATCATTGGATTATCCCCGTGACCCCAAACAAGTCACTCATGGCTAGGTCTTCATAATAGCATCACTACTAACAACCTTAATAGCCAAGGCACAAGTATCATTGGAAGGATAGATCTTGACTATGTCTCATTGCACACCACTAGACCCAATTTCTCAGTGTCAAGTTCTTGATTAAATCCATAGTCTCACATGAACTTACCAATCAAAATCTAGGGCAAGAAATCCATCCAACAACCCTTGTTCCTATGGGGTGGATCCCAGTAAAGAACACTACACTAGTACATGCACATGGTGATATATAAAATATTAGTAGTTTCCAATACCAATTGAGCAAAATTAGCCCAAAAATATTATTATTTTACTCCAAAATTCCAAAAGGTGTCCAAATTGGCCAAAAATCCATAAAAGCTCAAATTCCACAAAATTCTTGCAAAATCATGTTTATGTCATGAGCAGATCCTATATATTCATAAAATATCCACCAACAAGTTGGGCATAATTTCTACAATTTCCAAAATTCACCAAAAGATAGAAAATGATATGAATAGGATTAAAATATTAAAAAAGACCCAAATTTACAAAAATTTGGCAAAATATTGCCATGATATATAAAATCATAAAAAAAAATAACAAAAGATCATGGAGTAGAGAGGAGAAATAGGAAATCCATAACAATATGGAGAATCATATGAAAATAAAATAAAATAAACTTTCTTCTTTGTGTTGGCAAGGCTTCAGAAATTTTTTTGTGTCTTCCTTTCCCACTTAATTCTTTATATTAATATTTATTTTGATTAACCCATTGCACTTGAAACCCTTATACAAACTACAATGAGATGTATCTAAGGCCTCAACCTATTTATGAGGGGAAAAACAAAAGAAACCAAACCAAAATTAGCTTCAACATGAAGAAGGATGGGCAAAAATGTCTTTTGAAAAAATGCGACAAAACATGGTTTTGCAAAACAACAAAAAAACAAAAAAAACAAAAAAAAAACAAAAACAAACAATCAACAAAGAAAAAGATAGAGTAACCGTAATGCAAATAAAAAACATAACATATGTTTATATTATAAGCATATCATGTATATGCATTATATATTTTGACAATGTGTTTTACATGTGAATGTGTTTTTTGTAACAATCTTTGCATTGTTCCTTTTTCTTTTTTAAAGAAAATTTGATTTTTAAAATATTTTTTTACATCAACATTTTTATAAGTTCATTATTATTATTTTAATACCTTAATGTTTAAACACTCAACACATATACTAGGACTCTAAATCAAATTCTGTTTGAACCTAGAGGATCCTCATCAAGTGCTCTACCTAGTTATATACTGAAATCTTATTTAGGAATTACCTATTATGGTCACCTAGTTCAAATGTCAAAACTTTTATTATATTTTAGCAAAATAGAAAATGTGATATATTGAAAATTTTAACTCTAATTCTAGTGAGGTATGGATCAAAACCTACATTTTTAAACATCCTGGACAAATTTGTAAGGTGATATTTTTGGTTGTACATCATCCTAAGATACTTCTTTAACAAAGCTAATTTATGAAATATTTAATTATAATTAAAAATAATCTCTAAATCCTAATTTAATGATAAAAGGTGATAAGGGATATGGTCTAGGTAAGGTTAGGGTCCATAATTGGTCCATGAACACAATATTATATAATCACATGTGCATATGAAAATTAACGTTGCATAACTAGATGTGCATAATGAAGCATTTACATACTAAAGATTGGATATATATAAATAAATGTGCATAAGGAAATAAATATGCATAACTAAATGCTTATAAATGCATGATAACTAACAAAAGAAAAAATTTCCAAGGTAATTAAATTTGAACATTAATCATAAAATATAAAGTAAATCTATGACTAAGCTTTAATAGTAGTAAAATAAAGGATACAAAACTTTAATAAAATATCCTAGCAAGAAAATTACATTCATTGATGTAGAAAACTAGTAGCAACAACATCAATAACAATAATCATAAGAATAGTAATGAGCGGTGAGGTACCCTTATGCCCAACCATACGAATCACAAGTGTTCATGCATGATCTAGTCAAATTTTACAAACCTTAAGTTTTTAAGTATACCAGTTTAAGAAAGTGAAATCTAATTGGAACGATTGGTCTTCTTAGTTCCACTCATGAGGCACAAGTATATGATTTTTATCATTTTATATTTTATAAATTTAATTTCTTAGAACCAGAATGAAAGATAGAGTAATTTAAGATCTAATTCATCTATTGCCTAGCTACCCTAACACAAGTACCTATTCCCACTCTCCAGACACATCCTGAATGCATATAGTGCTACTGGGATACCAAATGTTAAGTGTTTTTGGGTTACCAAGTGCTACACGTATGCCTGAAGTGGTCATGCTTGTGTTCATTAATAACTGGAGATTAATTACTTAATTAAAGTGCATTAAAGTAAAGTGCATGAATAATAAATGCATTAAAGGAAACATTAATCTATTCTTAGTGCTGCAAATATTATCAAAAGGGTTTGTCTTTATTTCCATCACACTGTTATGTTTAGGTACATCAGTGCTCAAACAAAGATACGTATACACTTAGACTCCTACTACGGGCACTTAAAAAATATACTAAGTCTAGAGAAAACAAATTGCAAGAGCTTTGCTATGCTATGACAAAAACTAATTTGAAATCATGTGCCCAAGTGTTATATTTGTAGGTTGGCATATACCCTATAATATTGGATATTTGACATAACATCTTAGGGTCTAATATCAGGTATCCAATATTAAGGCTTTGATATTAGATATCTAATATCGAAGCATGTCAAAACACAATTCATCATACTCGCACGAATGAATGAAAATTCGTCCTTGAGTGAAGAAGAGGAGGAATAAGTTCCTTACAAAATATTGGAAAGGTATGGGATTATTGACTGACATGCAAACTAACTAAGACAGAACAGACAAATTCTAAGTGCTTTAGTATATGAATACATACTCTTTTACAAAATTGGGTGTTCATGATAAGGAAGGTGAACACCCTGGACAAAACTAACATCCAACTCCTCTAGGAGCTAAAGAGCAAGGAAGAAGATTCAATGATCATGAAGGGCTCTTGTCTACTACTACTACTTCCTTTGTGAAGACAATCTCACTTCTAGTCTATGCATTTTGTTCATGCTTTCCACTACAATCACAACAAAATCGTGGATTAGTATGCAATGTGTAACATATAGCTTGGAGTACCTTGTGTTGTTAGTGGTTACACATGGCTAGGTTGTGATTATGGTGGATTGGTTTCGTTAATAGTATTAGTGAGAAAACTAAAAACTGGGATAAAATGAATAAGTGGTCCATTAGATTCTGAAAAGTTCAAATGTAATGAAATGCTCAAAGAGGGTTAAATAATTCACAACAAAAACAATAAAAGAATTCACCGAAGAACATTGTGAAGGTGTGCACAATAGGATATAATTGATGGGGCAAACAAAAAGATTTGATTATAAGAATGTTTAAGGGTAGAGAACTTAACAAACCCAACCAAAAGATATGTAAGTGGGTTCTCCCCAAAGTAGACATAGGCCTTTTATTGCCCTTGAATAACTTCAAACCAAGGAGTCTGATGAGTGGCAAGGTACCCCTACACTCAATCATATGAATACAAGCGTTCATGCACGATCCGATCGAACTCTGCGAATAGGCTAGTTGTGGTATCTAGATCATTACACATTGATCATAGTTCCTTGTCTTCCCACCTGGACTAGTATTTGCTTTCTCACATATGGTTTAGTCTAGAGTGAGGTGTATGATGTGGACCTAAACTAGTGTTACTCCTAGAGGCAATGGAAAATGACTTTTTTTAAACTAATAAGCAATAAGAAATGAAGTCTAAGCTAATGGGACATGGGAGGAGAGAGTCTAAACTAGCCTAAGTGCGATGAGCATCCATTCCTTAATCATCTATACACATCTTAGACCTCGTGCACGACTACTACTAGGATTACCAAGAGCAGATCCTAGGTACACTACTGGGTTACCAAGTAGTCACACTTAAATGCTCATGATTAAGTCATACTCATTCTACATTTAACAATAGAAATAGTAAATGATGGTAAAGAAATATTAACTAAGAAAACAATAAACAACAATAACAATTAACAATAACAATTGAACAATTAAAACTAAGTGAATGCTGCAATGATGAAGTAATCTCGATCTTTATTGTCGATCATGTGCGTGTCCAAGTACATCACACTTGAATAAAGGTTCCATACAATTACAAGCATCACACTATGGGCATGCATTGAGAAAATATTCTAACTCCTATGGAAACAAACTGCAAGAGCTTCCCTATAATTAACCAAAAATATGCTCCTAAGTGTGGTAGGTGCACACTTATTTATAACCAAAGACAGACTTTGCGTAAACGGGGCTGCGTCAACGCATGGACAGATGCATCAATAGGGCTGCATAAACATAGCCCCGTCAATGGGGCCCTGTCGACGTAGCCTAGTTAACGTAGGTCTGATATCGGGGGTACGATATCAGGACCCATCAGACTTGGTATCTTATATCAAGGTTATGATAATAGGGGTCCAATAACAGGGGTCTGATAATAAGACCTGATAGACCATGACTCATCATACCCCCACGACTAAATAAAAACTCATCCTCGAGTTAAAGAAAGTGAGGAACAAGTTCAATTGATTACACAGTGGATAGGTATGGGATTATTGACTAACTATGAATTTATTCATGCCTCAGTGGAGAATTAAACAAAATTTGGACACAGACACAAAAGAAAAAACTTGTGGAACTCATGGGGTTTCTGGTAGTGGTGGCTCCTCCATGGGTGCCTTTCCTTTGTTTTGCATGCCAGGCTTCTGAGATTAATACCATTGAAGAAGCACCTGACATTTCTTTTCTTCTATCCATAGATTATGAGTTGTCCATACTGATGTTCCAATGTTTGATGGAGTCACCACTTTTCATGGACACGGCAACTATGAGAACACTTAATTGGCCTTGACATGCCATGCCGCAAATAGCCGTCGTTCCTCTTCATAGGCTCGGGCCCTTACCTCTCCTTCTTTTTCTTGGATAGATTATGCAATAACAGGAGTTCCATGATGGATTTTGAATGATTGTGCCTTCTACACTACATGTTCTACATGAGGTCCTTGGCCTCTGCTTCCCCTAGGTTGTTCGGTTGCACCTTGAGAAGGTCCTCATTGTCTTCTTTTAGGGGCCATCTATAATCACACAAAGATCAATTGTTAGTAAGGTTATTGAAAAAAGTTCAATGATTTCATACGTTACCCATTACCTTTAATAAATGTTTAATTCTTTGCTTAGTGTGATTTTAGAGTTCGAAATTCTTTCGAGGAAGTTGCTCTAAAATTTTAATGTCAGACCTGGTTTGTTTAGGTGACACATAAAAGGACCTGGTTTTGAGGAACATTTGATAAAATGATGACAAAGGAAAGAATAGATTTGGCAATGAAGTACTTAGAGGGTATAAGATGATGTGGTGTGAAACAAGTACAAATTACAAAAATCATGCAAGTGGGTCCTCCCCAAAGTAGGTTCCAACCTATAATGCCCCTTGCATAACCACACCTTAAAAATGTTCATAGGCACTAGAAGGGTTAAATGTAATCTATGCTGATGCAACAAAACACACACATGTTAATACCAATGTGATGAGATATGAATTCAATGTTATACAAGACACGAGTCACAATTACATGAACAACAAGATGAGGCAAATTGTAGAAGGGATTGTAGAGATTAGGACATGAGGTAACTAACTTAGGGCATAATGAATTCTTAGTGTAAGGCATGATTAATGTTTCATTAACTTGTCGCTCAAAAATTAGGACCAAGTCTATTCCTCTAATCAATGACATCGCATTATTTTTTTCCAATGGTAGACAACAATAAGAGCACCATGACAGCAAGGTGTACGATCACTTGGCATTTTGTTCAATGGAGGAGTGATTTGGAATTGCTTTGCAGCACTTTGATCTTGATCTTTTCTTCTTCTTCTTCTTCTTTTTGTGTGGCCACTTTGGCACACTCTTCTTGCTCTTTTTTTTCTCTATGTGGCCACTTTGGTGCACATTTCTTTCATTTTTTGAATGTTTAATCTAGAGAAGCCACCTACCTTCAAGCATGGGTGCATGTCTTTCCAGTGGAACCTCCTAGAATAGCATTGAGTTTCCTTGATTGAGTGCCTTTTGATTACTCTTACTCCCAATTTTTGTTAGATCTACAAGGATCTTAGTACAACCAAGCTACATGATAGCACCTACAGATGTCACCAAAGAGAATCCACAAGTTCTCTTAATGTCACACCCTGGCCATTCCCTCTTAGTCCATCATTTTTCACTCTGGGCATAATGAGCACAAAATTACTTTTAAGTTTCATGATGACAAGAATATCATCGTACCCAAAGTAGAACCTCTTATTAATAGAATGGTTGGGTGGATGTGGTGGGTNCATGGCTAGAATTAATAAATGGAAGGTGGGGATCCTTGCATGTTGGAAATATTGGGACCCAGTCATACTTACCCCATTGGGTTTCACACACTTGATTAGAGTTGACATAGTGGGGGCAAGTTATAAGATGTGGTTAATTTATAAGGAGTTGACCCAATATGGTACTTGCGACTGTAAGATGGTATGCAAGGATTAACATGTCTCCCCATGTGGCAATATTCACTGGGCCTCATGGTTGTTGGAGTATTGAGTGGTGGCCTTGATAAGGTAACATGAGGCGTTGGGTTCAAAGAGGAAGATGCACCATAGTGTTGGATTTGTGTTGAGTTGGTGGATGCAGTGGTTTTTGAACTGTGGTGTCCCTTTCAATGCTCACATCTAAAGAAGGGACGTCTTCGACGTTGTGAAGGACCTCCACTGTTATTGACAATATCAGCACAAGTAACGTTAGTGGGTTGGTGTTGTGGTGCAAAGCCTTTTGGCACAACTGGTGGTGATGTAGAAGAGGGTGAAGTATGAGAATATTGAGGTTGAGGAGAAGTGTAAGGTACATGAGGTGGTGATCTTGTTGGAGAGGACATGGGTGGATAGTCCTCAGGAGAATGATAATGATGCGGTGAGGTAGAGGATTTCGATCCCGTTGGAGAAACATGGTGTTGAACATAATAAGCATTTGGCATTGGGACATACAAAGGGTATGGTCTAGTTGGCGGTGGCCTCCACCACAACTGAGGTTTTTGCCACTATGGTTGAACTCAATATTTCTGTATGAAATCTGGATGTAACATTTCTCCCCAATGCTTATGTAAATGTGACAAAACTGGACATTGGCCTTTGGGGTGATCGTATAGACAGAAATTGCATTGATATGTGAAATTGACAGTTGAGTTCTTATTCTTATTATCTTCTACCCTTTATTTTGATTGTCCTGTGGTGTCCTATCCCGTTTCTCGATTTGGCATAGTTCTTTCTCTAATAATGTTGGCATATTCTCCACATCTTTCATGTACCCAGTCTATCATCTTATTGATCTTTGCCTCAATTTCATCTAGTGATTGTAGGATTGGCAAATATGATTCCACCTCCTTGAAGTGAGTTGATTTCTCCTCTTCATGATCATGGACCCTTGTTAAGTTGAGATTTTGGTCCTGTTGAGAACTTTTAACATTCTCCCATTTGGCTATTTCTCCTTTTTCTTTTGCTACCTACTTAATAAGGTCTTGGAATTGATGGGTTCATAGCTCATATAGTTGACCTCGGGCATACATCCTTAGGATCTCCCTTGTTTCATTAGGGAGCCCATCTATGATATGGTACATTAGCCTTTCCTTGAAGAACCCATGGCCTGGGCAGTTGTTTAACAGTGCATAATATCTTTCTAAGGCCATGTCCAAGGGTTGATGTTGTGCTTGTTTCCATTCTTGGATTTGTCTCCTCAAGGCTGACACTCTCGCATAGGTTTGATATCTTTCATTGAAGAGTTCTACCATTGTCAGCCAATGTTAAATTGATTTTGGTTTTAACGACCTATACCATACTTTTGTTTGGCCTACGAGTGTCAGAGGAAAGAGCTTAAGTTTTTGCCATCCATTATCAATGTCATTCCATGCACAAGCATCATGGAAGGCTTATAGATGATGTTGGGGATCTAAATCGTAGCCTCCTAAAACCTTAGGAAAGTTGTTTAAGTCAAGCCTGGGTAGAAGGCTTTCCTTACGATGCTTGTAGGATATTCCAACAGCCTCTTGTATTTTCATTAAGCTTGTAGTGGCCAGTAGGGTTTCATCGTCACTAGGTATGTTATGCAGTTATGATTTGGGATGATGTTGTTTGCATTGATGCTCATAGGAGACCCCTACATCAGATTGGGTACTCCAAACTTCATCTTCATTATCATATAATTTGTTGGTTCTCAAATGATTTTCCCTACTAGTTGTTGTGTTGTCATAGTCTTGTCAGAGAGACATTGTTGTGAACCGTGTGTGACTTAATTGAATTTAATTTAATTTCTTTTCTAAAGGATATATCGTTAATACTTGTTACAACGATCAAGTATGATATAACTAATTTAGATAACTAGCACCATCCTCGACAACGACACTAATGATGAGTGGCGAGGTACCCCTACACTCAACATACGAATACGAGCATTCACACACGATCCAATTGAACTTCGCGGATAGGCTAGTTGTGGTATCTAGATCATTACACATTGATTGCAGTTCGCTATCTTCCCACCTGGACTAGTATTTTCTTTGTCATGTGTGGTTTAGTCTAGAGTGAGGTGTATGATGTGGACCTAAACTAGTGTTACTCCTAGAGGCAATGGAAAATAACTTTGTTTAAACTAATAAGCAATAAGAAATGAAGTCTAAGCTAATGGGACATGGGAGGAGAGAGTCTAAACTAGCCTAAGTGTGATGAGCATCCATTCCTTAATCATCCATATACATCTTGGACCTCATGTATGACTACTACTAGGATTACCAAGCGCAGAACCTGGGGACGCTAATGGGTTACCAAGTAGTCACACTTAAATGCTCGTGATTAAGTCATACTCATTCTGCACTTAACAATAGGAATAGTAAATGATGGTAAAGAAATATTAACTAATGAGTGGCAAGGTACCCCTACACTTAACCATATGAATACGAGTGTTTCACGCATGATCTGGTTGAACTCTACAGACGGGCTAGTTGTGGTATCTAGACAGTTACTTATAGATCGCAGTTCGCTATCTTCCCACCTAGAATAGTATTAGCTTTTTCACGTATGGTTTAGTCCAAAGTGAGGTGTATGATGTGTTCCTAGACTAATGCTACTCTTGGGCATGATGGGAAATAATATTAACTAAGCTAGGAGAGAGAGGATGAGAGAGAATCTAAGCTAGCCTAAGTGCGATGAGCATNAATAACAATAACAATTAAATAATTAAGCTAAGTGGATGCTGCAATGATGAAGTAATCTCAATCTTTATTGCTGATCATGTGCATGTCCAAGTACATCACACTCGAATAAGGATGCCGTACAATTACAATCATTACACTGCGGGCATGCACTGGGAGAAAGGGTTGAGAGGAAAAACTGACAAAAAGTCCCTACCTTAGTACTAAAAACTATCAAACTTAAAAACAAAAAACCTCTTACCAAATCTACCTACCTCTTATTTATAGATGAGGAGACAGGATGTGGTATCATGTACGTGATATCGCATCTAGGCTACGATATTGCATACACGATATCATGGGTGCAATATCACGACCAACAATTCATGACTCATCATACCTCCATAATTGAATGAAAACTTGTCCTCAAGTAAAAGTGAGAACAAGCTCCATTGATTACAGAGTGAATAGGTATGGGATTATTGATTGACTAGAATGGATTCATGCCGTAGTGTGGAATTAAAACAAAATTAAGACACAACGCGAAGAATGCAAAAGAAAATCCTATAACTACAATATTGGGTGGAACTCATGTAGTTCCTAGTGGTAGTGGCTCCTCCATGGGTGTCTTTCCCTTGTCTTGTTCTCTAGGTCTTGGGATTTGATGCCATTGAAGTATGGCCTAGAGTTTCTCCTCTTGTAAGGCCTTGAGTGCCTTGGTGTGCATGTAAGTTTGCACTTGTGCCATAGAGGCATCCCAGTCATCCTTCTCTTTTTCTTCTGCCACCCTTTTATTCTCTGTCAACAGTTTATTAAGTTGCTCGGTTCTGAAAGTGTCCAGCTGGTTCTGAGTAACCTTTGGCCCTATATTCGGAAGGTTTAATATTTCCGAAATGGCTTGAATAGAGAAATGAACAGTCACACCACAAATGTTAACCGTGGTGCCTTCTTCTTTGTTGTGCCAAAATTGGTACATTTCTCCTAAGTACTAGGCACCACTTTCAGAGATGGTAGGCCACAATGGGAACCCTTTGAGGTGATCCTTAACGGCCTTTGGAGCAAATTCTATGAAAGATCCAAAGTTTAATTCCACAATCATTGTAGTGAATATGGACTTTTCATGGATGGCCTAAACATAATCCTGGGGCAACGTGAGATGTTGTCCTTGTTCAGACGTTGCAGCAACTCCTCCTTCTGCTTGCCATGATTGTACAGTAGCAAGGTCCTGTTGGTGGATACTAAATGATTATTCCTCCTACTCTGCATGCTGTCCAGCAGGAACTTGTCCTTCACCTCTCCTAGGTTGTTTAATCCCACCTTGACCAGGACCTTCCTGTTGTCCGCGTTTTGGGACCATCTACAATCACACGGGGTCGATCGTTAGTAAGGTTGTTGCCAAAGTTAGGTTATACCTTACTGCTTGTCTTAATGAATTTGTTTTATCTCTGTGTGACGTTAATTATTAGGAGAGAATGTCCCCAAAGGATTATAATATTTAATCCTCTTTGCTTAGGTGGTTTCCAAATCTAGTTTCTCGGTATACTAAGGGAATGAAATAGTTTTTGGCACATGTATTGTTAATTTTATAACTAATTATCCTTGATAATTTCCTTTGGGCAATGACAAATTTCAAAAACATTATGTGCTATTCGATGTGTGCCCCTCCCCCACAACTAAGTTGAACACTCTAGGTTCAAGTAGGTTCAAATGGAATGAAAATCAGAGGACCAGCGAGTGAGTTATGGATATGAAAGCAAGGGGCGTGCAATCACGAGTCGTAGAGAGAAATTTGAAAAAATTCCCCCACATGAATAGTTGAAAATGATGTTAAGTAGCATAGGGGGGTCGTGTATATATATGTTTTTGGGACGCGATATTGTGTATGCAATATCGCGGTCTATCATTTTAGGGCACTATGGAATATACCAAATTTTTAAGATTTTTCTGAAGTGAACAATGTAAACTAAGGACATCTGGATGAGTGTTGAAGGGTCCCAAGGTAATTCAACTAGTTCTAAAGGCAAAAAAATTATGATGGTGTGGAATTTATCAATAAGGACCTCGGGTGGTAAGGGAGAAAAAGGTTATGTGATGGTTCATAGGAATGTTTGAATCGAAGGGATAGTAATAAGGGAAAGAATGTCGTTGACAATACACTGAGGGTAATAGATGATGTGTGGAAGATGTGTTATGAGTGTAAATTACAAAAATTATGCAAGTGGGTCCTTCCCAAAGTAGGTTCCAACCTATAACGCCCTTGCGTAACCACACTTAAAAATGTCTGTAGGCACTAGAAGGGTTAAATGTAATCCACACTGGTTTCACAAAACGCACACATGTAAGTATCATTGGAATGAGGTAAGAATTCTATGCTATATGAGACATGAGCTACAATTACATGAACAACGAGATGAGATGGACTATAGAAGGGGTTGTAGAGATTGGGACATGAGGTAACTGACCCAGGGCACAACGAATCTTGTGTGTAAAGCATGATTAATGTGTCATTAACTCTTCATTCCAAGATCAGGACCAAGTCCATTCCTCTAATCAGTGACACCACATTGTTTCATCCCATTATAAGCAACTATGAGAGTATCATAACAACAAGGCATACGATCACTTGGCATTTTGTTCAAGGGAGGAGTGATTTTTGCTTTATGGCACTTTCTCTCTTTTTTTTTTCGATTGCTGAATCCAGAGAAGCCGCCAACCTTCAGGCATGGGTGCATGTCTTTCCAGTGAGACCCCCTAGAACAACATTGGATTTTTGAGTGCCTTTTGATTACTCTTACTCCCATTTTGCGTTAGATCTACAAGGATCTTAGTACAACCACATTGCGTGATAACTCTCA
>MNCI01014538.1:300073-337972 GCA_015680685.1 Gnetum montanum
GTAGATGAGATTACTTATAAAAAGATAAAAAGATAAAAAAAGTAACAAAAAAATAGATTGAAAAATTGGAAAACAAAAAGTTGTAAAATTAAAGAAAATGAGAAATATTTATTAATCCTGCTTGTTATTAGAATGGGGGATATCCCCCATAACTAAATGGTTGAGCATGGTGAGGATTAACAACTGAAAGATGAGGATCCTTGCATGTTGGAAATATTGAAACTTAGTCATACTTATCCCATTGGGGTTCACACACCTGATTATAGTAAGCATAGTGGGGCAATTTATAAGATGTGGTTCCCGGGTAAAGAGTTGACCCACTATGATACTTGAGACTATAAGATGGCATGCAAGGGTTGGGATGTCACTCTCCATGGCTGTATTCATTGGGCCATATGGTTTTTAGAGTGTTAATTGGTGGTCCTGATGAGGTGACATGAGGCATTGGGTTCGAGGAGAAGGATGCACCACAGTGTTGGACTTGTGCTGAGTTGGAGAATGCAGTGGCCTTGGAACTGTGTTGTCCCTTGCTACGGTCATGTCTAAAGAAGGGATGCCTTCGATGTTGAGGAGGTCTCTCACTGCTGTTGGCAATAGTAGCATAAGTAACATTCGTGGGTTGTTGCTATGGTGTAAAAACTTTAGAAATAGATGGTGGCAATGTAGAAGGAGGGAAAGGATGAGAATGTTGAAATTTAGGAGAAGTGTAAGGTACACAAGGTGATGGTTGTGTTGAGGACATGGGCCGATAGTATTGAGGAGAATAATAATGTGGTGAGATAGAGTATGTTGACCCAGTCGGGGAAATAGGATGATGAACTAGATAAGCATTTAGATTCAGATGATACAAAGGGTGTCTCTAGTTTAGGGATGGCTTCCCCCATGACTGGGATTGTTGCCACTGTGATCGAACACAGTATCTCTGTACGAACTTTGGGTGTAACGTGCTTCCCCAATGCTCATATAAATGTAACAAGATTGGACATTGGCCCTTGGGGTGATTGTACAAGCAAATGTTGCATTCATACGTATGATTGGTAGTTGAGCTCTTATTTTCTTCATTCCTTCTTTCCGATTGTCTAATGATATTTTTTCCTGCTTCTCAGGTTGTCGAAACTCTATCTCCAATAATATTGATATATTTCCCACAATTTTTATGCATCCATTCCAGCATCTTATTGATCTTTTCCTTGATTTCCTCTAATGATTGTTGTACTGGCAAAGATGGTTCTTCCTCCTTGAGATAGGTTGATTTCTCCTTTTTGTGATTATGTACCTCTGTTAAGTTGAGATTCTGGTCCCATTGATGTTTTTCAACACTCTCCCATTTAGCTATTTCTCCTTCTTCTTTTGCTACCTGCTTAATAAGCTCTTGGAATTGATGGGTTCATAGTTCATATAGTTGACCTTGGGCATACATCCCTAGGGTCTCTCTTGTTTCATCACGAAGCCCATCAATGATATGGTACATTAGCCTTTCCTTGGAGAACTCATGGCCTGGATAGTTGTTTAACAGTACATAATATCTTTCTAAGGCCATGTCCAAGGGTTCATCTTGTTCTTGTTTTCACTCTTGGATTTGTTTCCTCAAGGCTGACACTCTTGTGTAAGTTTGATATCTTTCGTTAAAGAGTTTTACCATTTTTGGCCAATGTCAAATTGAATTTGGTTTTAACAATCTATATCATACTTTTGCTTGGCCAATGAGTGTCATAGGAAAGAGCTTAAGTTTTTGCCAACCATTATCAATGTTGTTCCATGCACAGGCATCATAGAAGGCTTGCAAATGTTGTTCCGGATCTAAGTCATAGCCTCCTGAGAAATTGGGAAAGTTGTTTAAATCGAGCCTAGGTAGGCGGCTCTCTTTACGGTGCTTGTGGGAGATTTGAACAGCCTCTTGTATTTGCGTTAGGCTTATAGTGGCCAATAGGGGTTCATCATCATCAAGTAAGTTATGCTTTCATGCATTGGGACGATGCTTCTTTCGTTTATGTTTATAAGAAACCCCCACCTTGGATTGCGTACTCCAATCTTCATTGCCATATAATTCGTTGGTTCTCCAGTGAATTTCCTCACTAGATATGGCATTATCGTAGTCAGTAGGAGAGGCATGGTTGTGCAATTGTGCATGAATTTGTATGTTACTTTTTGTAATTATTTCTTCCTAAAAGATATATCATTAATTCCTATAAAGCAACCTTGTATGATATAACTAATCTAGATAACTAGCATCGTCCCCGACAATGGTGCCAATGATGAGTGGCGAGGTACCCCTACACTCAACCATACGAATATGAGCGTTTCAGGCATGATCTAGTCGAACTCCACAGATGGGCTAGTTGTGGTATCTAGACAATTACTCGTAGATCGTAGTTCGTTGTCTTCCCACCTAGACTAGTATTAGCTTTTTCATGTATGGTTTAGTCCAAAGTGAGGTGTATGATGTATTCCTAGACTAATGCTACTCCTAGGTATGATGGGAAATAATATTAACTAAGTTAGGAGAGAGAGGGTGAGAGAGAATCTAAGCTAGCCTAAGTGTGATGAGCATCCGTTCCTTAATCATCCATACACATCTTGGACCTTGTGCACAACTACCACTGGGATTACCAAGCGCATGGCCTAAGTATGCTACTGGGTTACCAAGTAGTCACACTTAAATGCTCATGATTAAGTTGTACTCATTTCGCATTACTAGGAGATAAGGGTAGAGAGATATTAACTAAGAAAGCAATAAATAACAATAACAATTAAATAACTAANAAAATTTCCTACCTTAGTACTAAAAACTATCAAACTTAAAAACCAAAAACCTCTTACCAAATCTTCCTACCTCTTATTTATAGATGAGGAGACAGGCTACGATATCACGTACGTGATATCGCATCTAGGCTGCAATATCGCGTATACTATATTGTGGGTGCGATATCACGGCCAACAATTCATGACTCATCAACTAAGAAAAAAATAAATAACAATAATAATTAAAAAATTAAAAGTAAGTGAATGCTGCAATGATGAAGTAATCTCGATTTGTATTGTCGATCATGTGCGTGTCCAAGTATGTCACACTCGAATAAAGATTCCATACAATTACAAGCATCAGACTGCGGGCATGCACGAGGAAAATATTCTAACTCCTATGGAAACAAAATGCAAGAGATTCCCTACAATTAACCAAAAAGATGCTCCTAAGTGTGGCAGGTGCACACTTATTTATAACCAGAGACAAACTCTACGTAAATGGGGCCGCGTCAACGCATGGACAAATGTGTCAACAGGGTCGCATAAACATGATCGCGTCGACGGGGCCCTGTCGATGCAACCTAGTTAACACAGGTCAGATATTGGGACCCATCAAACCTGGTATCTTGTATCAAGGTTTTGATAACAGGGTTTTGATAACAAGACCTAAAAGACCATGACTCATTAGAGTCCATGGGCCCCATGGATGATTAATGGTTAAGGAAAGTTAAATACAAAAACCTAGAAGAAATTACCTAAGAATTTGGACACATTAAACTAAGACATAGAATAAGAACATGAAACTAGCAGTGAGGTGAGACATGGAAAGCATAGATAGATGAGAGAGAGTGGAATGGATTTCCTTATTAAGGTCACATGAAGTTCCTTGTGAAGTTTGTGATTAAATGACTTGATAAAATCTATCTTTAGTCCAGACCAAAACCAACCACATTCAGTGACTTCACATCATCATTCTAAGATTAATTTACCCCCTGACACATGAGAGTACTTCCATAGAATAACCATCATTCCTTATTAGAGAAGAAAAGAGAAGTAGAAAGTGAGGAAGGACCTTAGTTAGAGGGGACCTTCAAGCATGGGTAACATGTTTTTCTAGTCCCATAACCAATGCTTGTAGCCTATTTTTTTTCTAAGGGGTGCACTTTGAATTCCCAACATTTTTTTGTTTATTATTTTTTTAATGATGGAAACCACACCATGCAAGGACTTATTAAACTTCCTTTTATTGGTAGACATGAAACAGTAAGAAATCCATGAAAACACACATGCACCCAAGCAAGTAGAAAAGCACAAAGAGTACCAAATCCCCTTGAAGTCACATCCTTTTCAAACCTTTGAATTCTTTCCAAATCTGGAAACTACCAAAGTTACAAATTTGTTAAAGTTTTATTAATAAAAAAGGGACTGCACATTTCCAGAACAAGGAAAACCATAGAGTTTGTGGATGAGTGGATGTTGCAGACTCATTACTTGCTTCATGAAAAAAAATCATGTCCTAGTTATCAGTAATAAAATTCAAAGCTAGAAGCCAAACACCAACAATCAAATAACTAAATAGTACATACCACCATCAAGCAACGAATTATCACTATGCCTAGCACTTATTAACAAAAAGTTGGATAATCACACCCGAATAAAAGAAAATATACAAGAAAGTGTAAAATATTCAGGAAATAGCAATGTACTAATGATGGTCCAAAACAAAAATTAGAAAAGATTAATAACATGAAAAAAAAGTGTAAAATAAAGAATGTGTAAAAGAAAAAGTTGTAAAGATAACAAGGTGTAAAAAAAAATGTGTAAAATAAAAAGATGAAAAACTAAGAAGCCACTTATATAGTTAGCATGGATGGAAATCTCCCTCATGACTGAATTGAAAGAAGGAGATTCAAAATATTAAGTGTGGTTCTTTATTTGATGAGGCATTTGTTGCATTAGTTGGCCTATGCTCGTGGAAAGATTTGACTTCTTGTATGTTGACCAACTATTTCTTATCTGGGATTTCAGGTTTGTAGATCATCATGGCCCTAGAAGGAAAAGTTTCATAAATGATATAAGGTTTCCATAATGTCTAGAACTTAGTTCATTGAGGTACATGTGTGGGGTTCTAGTAGAGAACCTTATCTTCTAGTTGAAATTTGACTTTCCTAATTCTAAGGTCATGGCTCTTTTTGTTGAATGTCTTGTGTAACTTATTAGATGATAGGGCCACTAATTGGTTTCATCTAGCAAGTTGAGATTCATTACTCTTTCTTTCTATGCTAGACTTGAGTCAAGGTCAAGGTCATAGGTTGTTGAAAGTGTATGGAGCTTGGATTGAATAAGGAGTGTTGGTAATTTTCCATACAGAAGCTCATAAGGAGAATAGCCTATAGGAACTTTCCATGTTGATCAATAGGCCAAGAGGGCATCATTGAGTTTTTTGCTATAGTATTTCCTATATTTGTTGGCAATTCTTGTTAGAATCTTTTGTTATTTCCCTATTTGTAACCTCATCTTAACCATTGGCTTGGGGGTGGTATGGTGTTGTGAGTCTATGTTCAACCCCTAAGCATTGCATAAGCTTCCAAAAATTAGTGCCTATAAAGTGAGTTCCATTATTAGAAATTAATGCACGTGGAATACTAAACTTGTTTACAACATTTTGTTGTATAAATAGAGTAGCAGTAGAAGATGTATAGTCGGTGATGGATGCTGCTTCTACCCATTTTGTACAATAGCCAACCATGACTATGATGTACTCCTTTTTATTTGACATGGATGTGATGGGACCCATGAAATCAATGACCCATATGTCTAAGGATTCAAGTGGTTGAATCCATTATTAAGGTCCCTCCATTTGAGTACTCATTCCATCATTTTGGTGGCAGCATTTACAAGAGTAGACATATTGATGAGCATCCCTAAAGAGTGTTGGCTAATAATACCCTACTATCAGGTTTTAATGTCTATGCATCTCCCAACATAGTGTCCTCAACAATAACCTTCATGAGAATCTTGGAGAACATGTAGTTGATTAGCATCAAGGACACACTAACAAACTAGGTCATCAATGCACACCTTGTAAAGTTGTGTATAAATCTTCATGAAGCATTTTACCTAGTGAAGAAATTGTTATTTCTTCCAGTGGTCTAATCCCTATGGTATCTCTTGGGTGAGAAGATAGGTGAGAATGCCATCATACTATTTAGGCTCATTGGGAAATTGTTTAGTTATAGCCTTGGCAAAGAGGAATTCATTAGGAAATAGATTAGATAATGGGCTTTCTTCCTCTTTCTTATCCCATCATAACTAAGACAAGTGATCAACGATCATATTCTTAGTGCCCTTTCAATCTACCATCATTAGATTGAACTCTTGTAAGATCACCAGTGACCATATGACATGGGGGCTCACTGTTGGCTTATTCATCAGGAAGTGGATGGCGCTATGGTCTGTGTGCACAAAAACTTTGTATCCAGGCACATAATGCCTGAATTTCTTTAGGGAAAACACCGCTACCATCAGTTCTTTTTTTGTGGTGGTGTAGTTCAGTTGTGCATCCACAATGCTTCAACTTATGCAATGGATATAGTATGGATGTTTCTTGTCATCCATCTATGTAAGCATAATTCTCAAGGCATAATTTGATGCATCAATCATGACATGAAATGCTCTAGACCAATCAGGTGCTTGTAGAATTTGGGTTTTTACAAGTTTCTCCTTTAGTTACTAGAATGTTTTTTCATATTTAGTGGGCCAGACAAATGGTGCATCTTTCTTTGTTAGATTAACTAATGGTTTTGTGATCTTAGAGAAATTCTCTATGAATCACTGATAGTAGCTAGTATGTTCAAGAAATGATCAAACATCTTTAACAGTTTCTAGTTGGTGGGTAATTCCTTAGATAACCTTTATTTTTTTAGGGTCTACCTTAATTCTTACTTGTGAAATTCTGTGCCCCAATATAATGCCTTCCTGGACTATTAGATGATTCTTTTGCCAATTGAGTTGCAAGTTTGTTTCAACACATTATTTTAGAACTTACTTAAGGTAGTATAGGGCTTGCTCGAATGTAGCTCCATAGGTGGAGAAATCATCCATGAAGACTTCCACATCACTACCAATTTGCTATTGAAAAATGCTTAGGACCAAGTATTGGAATGTAGTAGGGGCATTACACAGATCAAAAGGCATCTTGTGATATGCAAAAGTCCCCCAAGGACTCATGAATGTTGTCTTGGCTTAGTCCTCTAGCATAGTTTGGATTTGGTTATAGCCATTATAACCATCAAAAAACTATAATAACAATGCCTAGATATTGTGTCTAATACTTGATCAACGAATGACAATAGAAAATAGTTCTTGAATGTTGTCATATTCAGTAGTGAAAAATCGATGCAAACTCACCACTTGCCTCCCTTCTTTGACACAATCATAAGTGGACTAACCCACTTGCTATCTATAATGGGATAGATGAGCCCCACCTTGAGGAGTTGTTTGATTTCCTTCTTGATGATCTACTTCAGTTTTGGGTTCAATTGCCTCTATAACTACCTCTTTGCCTTCATGGCCGAGTCAGTGTAGAGATGATGCTGGCATATTCGAGGATCAATCCTTGTGAGCTCAGGATATGACCAAGAAAAAGCTGCTAACCATTTTTTAACCACTTTTAATAGCATATTTTTCTATTTTAAAGCAAGATATACATTGACTATGATTGGCTTCCCATTTTTTAAGAACACGCATTTCATGCTAGCTAGTAGCATTTTTAGTTCAAGGGGCTCTTGCTTGAAGTTTTTAGGAATTTCCAACTCTCCCTTGTAGGTATCATCATTTTCATCATCAGAGAGTTGGTGATGAACTTGCTTTAGTTCATCCATGCATACGACATATGTGCATGTCAAGCTCTCAGTCGATTCCATGCAAAGTATGCCACTTTCAGAATTAGTGGTCAGTTGCCCTTTTAGTTTGTGGCTATTATGTATAGACACCTTTGAATATCTTATTTTAGTGTACACTGCCTACATGCAGAGATGGATGCTCATTTCACTTATCAGAGTTTCTACACATAGTTACACCCTGTACCATTGTACGCGATGAATGAAACATGCTTATTTTCAATCTTCTCAAATGCAGTTTCCTTAGAAATTTCTAAGGAAAGATCTTTGATGCCCATTCTTGCATCAACGATGCTTAGCCATTCCCTTCCCATGATGATTGGGAAGTCCCCTTTGTAGTTCTCCACCTTAGTTATGAGGAAATTAGCAAGATAAGACCACCCATAGACAATGGTTACAATGTCTTCTACCAGTCCCAATGGAAGAGTGATGGACTAGTCTACCAATTCTAATATTATAATACTTGTCTTTAGAGGAGGCAAGTTTCATGCAGTATACTTCTCATGAGAAATTAGGTTGACACTAGAACCTAAGTTGAGAAGAGCTTTGCACGGTTCATTCCCAACAATTTGTAAATAAATAAGAAGACTCCCAAAATCTACTAATTTCCTAGGAAGGTTTCCAACATGGATCCAATCAGATATGACATGAGTAAGCATAATAGTATGGATCTTGGGCAGTATTTGTTTTGAAGGGGACTCCAAGGAATTTGGTATAGAGGAAGATGGAGGAGGAGGGTTGCCAACCACATGTGGATTTGAGGGCTTAGGTGGACTATGGTGTTAGAAGAAAGGTCTTTTCCTTAATTGAGTATCTAAACCACTCGGTTGAGGAACCAGTTATAGGTTAATGGCTTTGGTGGTATTGCATTATTGTAGTTGAGCTGGAACTTCACCCTACATAGATGGAGTAGGTGGTAGCTATGTGGAGGAAGGAGGAAGATGTGTGGGAACAGGAGAGGGATAAGGGTAAAAAGTGGTATCCCTTCTTGTATATGGAGAATGAGTTCAATAATAATTAGAAGGGTGGTAGTGATATTGGAAAGTAGAAACATGACTTGAAGAGTCATGTGGAGACAAGGGTTGCTAAATATAGTACCCATATGGATTAGGTTATCTATAAGGGTATTACTGCCATAGTGGTGCTAACTCCCATGATTGTGGTTATTGCCATTATTGATATTGTTCATATGGTTGCGGTGGAGTTCCACTTGAATAATACTATTGTGGCTGGTGGAACTACCTAGAACTATCTTAAGGATAAGGCAATATTCTGAATATTTTCCTTTGTGCTAGTTATGGATTCAAGGCATACACCCCAGATTCCTATAAGTGAGAGATGATAGGATAACATCCCTTAGGATGTTCATAAAGGTAGATGTCACATCCACCATCATTATCTGAGTCAGTTTCCATCACTTCCTTAATTACAGTAATCTTACCCTTACCTCTTTGCATGTCACATTCAACTTCCTTGCGCTTCTTGTGCTCACGATCACTACCTTGTTCTTTGGGCTTTTCAGTAATTTTTAGGATAGCTTGAAATCTACTATCCATGAATTCCCATAACTAATCAACCTTGGCCATAATTTCAAATTGAAATTTTTTGATTCGCCACCCCATCAAGTGATTATTCATCCTCACTATCATAGAATCAAACCTCCCTCTTACAAATGGAAGGATCACGGTTATACTCTTCTACACTTTCTCGTTTTCTTAATTCACCTTCTTTAGCTACCTACTTAATCCTTTGAATTTGATGGGTACTTAATTCTGATAGTCACCCTTGGGCATAGATGCCAAGGGTTCTCCTCATTTCTAATCAAAGCCCATCTACAATGTGGCGAAGTTGGTTCAATTGAGAGTAACCATGGCAAAGAAATTATGCACTAAGGAGTAGTATTGGCCTATGGTGGCATCCAAGGGTTTGTGTGTTCCTTATTTCCATCCTTGTATTTACCTCCTCAAGTTGGACACTTGGGAGTACATTTGATATTTATCATTGAATAATTCAAGCATTGTACTCCATCATCTGATAGATTCAAGTTCTAAGGATCGGTACTATTTTTTTGCTTCTTTAATGAGTGTCCTTGGAAACAACTTGAGTTTTTGCCACTCATTTTCTATATTCTGCAAGGCACATGCATCTTGAAAATCTTGGAGGTGGTTCTATGGATCTAAGTTGTATCCCTCTTTGAATCAAGGAATATTTTTCATGTTTAGTATTTTGATCCAACTATATTTTACATGTCTTGTGGAAATTCTCATTGCCTCTGCAATGTTTAGCATACTTTGAGTAACAAGCAAAGGCTCATTGAAGTCATGATTCTAGTGCCTACGATGCCCTTTACTATCCCTTTGTTCATGGTGTCACGTCTCTCTTGAATGCATGTGCCTCTAGTCTTGACTTGCCTGATGGTCCCTTCTATCATTTTGGTCTTGTCGATCACCTCTATCATGGTCACATCCCTTGCAATTGTAATCGGAGCCAGAAGAAGAAGATGATGATGATGAAGGTGAGGAGGAAGGAGAACTATCACCATCACAGTGCCTACTACCTTCTCTTTGGTGTTCATGGCCACAATCATGATCTTGTTTCTTGTTCACATACTTACCTTGACTTGCCTCTTTGGATCCTCCTTTATCATTAAATCCATTCTTGCCAAAGCCAAGATTGTGAATTGTGGATTGCAAGTTTTGGTTTTGACCTCCTTCACCAAAGTCAAAGAGAGGAATTTCACTAAATGGAAAACGTCTGGAGAAGAGTTCTCCATCATCTTTTTGGTATAGCAAGAATAGGGAATCATTGAACTAGTTTCCCTTCATAGATTCATAGTGTTGTTCTAGTTGCCAATCCTTGAGACACTATGCCTCAATGGGATGATAATCCCTAGCATCACTATCCTGCACAACGTACTTAGTATAAATGATGTTCATGATGTATTTTGATCCAATCGTATCAGTGTTTGTTGGAGCATTATAGGAATAGACCGATCAAGCAGCAACATGATGTTACCCTCCATGTCATGCCACTATAATTGTTCATCTTGGTGTAGGATGAAGGTAAAATTTGGTACATACTCATCAGGATGAGCATATACCACTTTGTATTATTGAGGCACTTGTTGAGTTACTTCATTAGACTTGGGTTAAGAATCACTTTTGTGAGAAGAAGACATTTTATGTTAGAAAATAAGAATGTAGTGTGCTTCTTTAAAATTATTGTAGTAATTTGAAAGTATGATATGACTCTAAGGTTCATTTCAATGATTTTGAATAATTTTTCACTAGTCCTAGGCAGTGCACATAACAACTAAAAGGTCCCTAGCAATTATGTTAATGATGAGTAGCAAGGTATCCCTACGCCCAACCATATGAATTATAAGCATTCACATGTGATTTGGTTGAATTCCGTAGATCTTAAGTTCTTAAGTACATTGGTTCAAGGAAGTGAAATCTAATTGAAATGATCATTGTCTTCTTAGTTTTACTCGTGATATGGTTAAGTGTAACTAAGGTATATGATTTTTATCATTTTATATTTTATAAGTTTAATTGCTTAAAACTAGAATCAAAGATAGAGTAATTTAAGATCTAATTCATCTACTGCCTAGCTACCCTAATATAAGTACTCGTTCCCACTTTCTGGATGCATCTTGAATGCATATAGTGCTGCTAGGTTACCAAACGTTAAGCGTTTCTAGGATACCAAGTGCTACACGTATGCTCAAAGTGGTCATGCTTTTGTTCGTTAACAACTAAAGATTAATTACTTAGTTAAACTGCATTAAAGTACAGTGGAATAATAAGTGCATTAAAGAAAACATTAATCTATTCTCAGTGCTTCAAAAATTATCAAAAGGGCTCGTCTTTATTTTTATTACACTACTGTTCTTAGGTACATCAGTGCTCAAAAAAAGATCCATACACACTCAGACTCCTGCTATGAGCACTTAGAAAATATTCTAACTCTAGATAAAATAAACTACAAGAGCTTTACTATGCTATGACAAAAACTGATCTGAAATTGTGTGCCCAAGAAATATATTTATAGGTTGGCATATACCCCTCAATATTAAATAATCAACATTGCATCTTGAGGTCTGATATTAGGTATCTAATATCGAGGCTCCAATATCATATATCCAATATTGAAGTGTGTTATAACACAATTCATAAAATAGTGATGATAGTAATGTAATCCTATGATTTAACCAAGAATATTAGAGCTAATTCATTGAAACATATATGACATTATTAAAGAATTAATCATATGCATTAAATTAAATAGCTAAATTTTTGCAAATTCTTAGGTTGTGACATCCCCTCCTCCAAAAACTTTCCTCTTGGAAAATGTGAGGAAATTTTGTTATCATATTTACCTTAGTTTTCCAAGTTGCCTTTTGATTTCCATGTCATTCCCAAAGAATTTTTACCATAGGAGTTACTTTATTCTGAAATTGTCTTCCATTTCTATCTATGATTATGATGGGGTATTTGTAATAGTTCTATTAATTATTTATAAAATATCCTATAAACAGTTAATCGAGATGCTATGAAACCCCAAAGATCTAGATTTGACCTTAATTTATAAACTCAAATGGAAGTGGTAAAATAGATAAAATTTATTAATTAGAATCATAAATACAATATATCAGTATAGCATAGTAAAATTTTATAATACCCATATATATAATTAAATAAAATTTATTTAGTGAAAATTTGAAATTTATGTAGCCACAAAAAGAATGCTATCTAAAAGTTCCACTAGTTGCATCATAAAATGGTGTGTAAACAACGATCCCAACTACCCTTGTTTTGCCTTAATTAGACATCAAGAAATAAAGTTATTTGCATTTTAAATTTACTAAATTAAATTATAAAATATTATATATAATAAATAATATTAAAATTTCCTGAACATATAGCACATGCTGAAATGAAAATTCATATCTATTGTACTTTATTATTTATTCACAAAAATAGGTACATGGATCAAATAGTGTACAAGGTTTCTTATTCACAAAAATACAAAATATATAGAATTTTTTTTTCACCCTATGTTCCTCTTCTAAAGTTTCCATGCCTACTCTAGGTTCTCTGCATCAAAAATGTAAGAGGAGCTAGAAATCCTGAAATAAGAAAGGCCATTTATTTCCTTCTTTATGGAGCATAAAGTTTATGGGCCAGAAGTCTTAGCTTACAAGCTAGAAAGAGGTTTCCTATAAAATATTCAAAAATGTTTTCTAGTCTAGAAATGTGACAAATTTTCCAAGAATTTAAAAGAAATACAAATATCCAAGGAAATCAAGAAAACAAAAAAAATGTATATTTTATTCCGGCATCTCTAAACCAAAGGAATATACCTACAAATCTTAGAATAACCTCACTACTATAATTGAATTATCCTTGTCATCCTAAACAAGTCACTCATGGCTGGCTCTTGGCAATAGCCTCACTACTAACATCCTTAATGGTTGAGGCACATGTATCATTAGAAGGATAAGCCTTTACTATGCCTCACCCCACACCACTTAACTCAATTTCTTAGTGTTAATTGCTTAGTGTCTCAACTAAATCCATAGCCTCACATGAACTTAGGAATCAAAATCCAAGGTAGGAAATCTATTTAACAACCCTTGTTCCCATGGGGTGGATCCCACTAAAGAATACTCTACTAAGAAAAATTAGTCCCATAAATATTATTATTTTATTCCAAAAGTTCAAAGGGTGTCTAAAATGGACAAAAATCCATAAAAGCTCAAATTCCACAAAATTCTTGCAAAATCGTGTTTATGTCATGAGCATATCCCAAATATTCATAAAATATCTAGGGGCAAGTTGGACATAATTTTTAAACTTTTCTAAAAGACAGAAAATTGTATGAACAAGATTAAAATATTATTTTTTTAAAAAGGCCCAAGATTACAAAAATTTGATAGAATCTTGGCATAATAATTAAAATTGTAGAACAATAATAGAAGATCAAGGAGCAAAGAGGAGAAATAGAAAATCCATAATAATATGGAGTAGCCATATGAAAAGAAAGTAAAATAAACTTCCTTTCTTGTGTTGGCAGGGCTTCCAAAATTTTCTTGTTTCTTCCTTTTCTGCCTAATGTTCTCAATTAATCTTTGCTTTACTTAACCCATCACATCTGAAACCATTCTCCAAACTGATCTTAAATCAACTTCAAAACAAAGAAGAAAAAGGAAAAGGCATCTTTTGGAAAAAAACATGATGAAGGAAGCAAAGGAGAAAAAGTTATATAATTTTTATGTAAGCTTATAAGGTTATATTCTTTTTACCCTTTTCAAAACCACCTTACGTGAGCCAATGTTGACTTTTTTAAATTTTGATTTTTAATTTAAATTTATTTTTACAATCATTTCCATAAGTTTATTTTAAATTTTTCTCCTTCCATTAATGTTCCTAAGACTTAACACTTGTAACATGCATATTGGGACTCCAAATCCAATTTTGTTTGAACTTATCAAATGCTCTACCTCATCATATGCTGAAATCTCACCTAAGCTTTACTTATCATAGTCACTTAGTTAAAATGCCAAAACTTTTATGGTATTTTAGCAAACTAGAAAATGTGATATCTTGAAAACTGTAACTTTGTTTCTAATGAACCAAGGATCAAATCTATATTTTTGAACATTCCAAATACATTGGTAAGGTCAAATTTTAAGTAAGACATCATCCTAAGATACTTCCTTAAGAAAGCCGATTTATACAATATTTAATTATAATTAAAAATGAATTCCAAATCCTTATTTAATGACACAAGGTAACAAGGGATATGGGTTGGTTGAGGTCAAGATCCATGATTTCTCCATGAACAAAATATTATATAATCACATGTGCATAATGAAAATTAAAGATGCATAACTAGATGTAGATCATTAAGCATAAATGTGCATAAAGAAATAAATATGCATAGTCAAATACTTATAGCGGCATGATAATTGACAAAAGAAAAACTTCCTAGGGTTATTAGATTTCAACATTTAATCATAAAATGTAAAGTAAATCTATGATTAGCCTCCAACACTAATAAGATAAGGAATACAAAAATTTAACAAAATATCCTAGCAAGCATATTGCATCTATTTATGTAGAAAACTAGTAACAACAACAATAATCCTATAGACTAACCAAGAATATTAAAGCCAATTTATTAAAACACATCTTTCAATATTAAAGAATTAATCATATGCATTAAATTAAATAACTAAACCTTGGCACATTCTTAGGTTGTGATAGTATTTGAGTAAGTAATATTTGGTTGTGTATTTATTTCTTCCCATTGTATAACATGGCTTTCATCTAGAGCATACTTCTTTAGAAGAGAGAAATTGAAGATATCATGGATTCTTCCTAAAATTGGTGGTGAAGCTAATTGATATGCTACTTTTTCAATTTTTCTAACTATTTCAAATGGACACACATATCTCAAAGCTCATTAACCCTTCTATCCAAATCTCTTCAGTCATTTCATTAGAGATACCTTTAAGAATACATAATCACCAACTTGAAATTACAGTGGTCTCTTTCTTAAGTTAGTATACTTGATGTATCTATCCTAAGTAGCCTTAATACACCCTTGGATTGTGCAAACCTCCTTTGTGGTTTGATCAACCAAGTTAGTGCTTAACTGTGTAATATCTTCTATGGTAGTCCAAAAAATAGGCAATCAACATGGTTTTTTGTAAAGTATCTCATAAGGAGTAGCTTTAATACTTGCCTAATAATTGTTATTATATGCAGATTCTACTAAAGGCAATATTTCATCCCAATATTTCTTATATTAAAGCATGCAAGCCCAAAGCATATCTTCCAAACTTTGAATTACTCACTTTCTTTGTCCATCTATTTGAGGATGATAAGTAGAACTTATATTTAATTTAGTACCTAGATCTACTTGAAATGCCCACCAAAATCTTGACATAAACTTAAGATCTCTATCAAATATTATTTTAACTAGAATCCCATGTATTATGACAATCTCCTTAATAAATAACTTAGCAATATCCTTAGCACTCGGAATGGAGTGGGTAGCAAGAAAATGAGAAAATTTTGGTAATAAATCTACCACTATTAGCATAGCATCATGTCTCTTTCTTGTCTTTGGTAATCCTAAAATAAAGTCCATGCTAATAACCTACAACTTCCATTGTGGTATGTCATGAACATGAAGTAATCCTCCTAATTTCTGATCTTCTTTAACTTGTTGACAAATTAAACATTTAGAAATAAATTTAGCTATCTCTTGTCTCATTGTAGACTACCAATATTGTCTTTTCAAGATTTCAAATTCTTTATCACCCCCATGATGCATCTGATATTTTTTGGTATGAGCCTTTTCTAGTAGTTTCTGTCTTATTACTTTGGGTACATATAATATGCCTTGATATCTTAACTCACCATTATCTCCTTTTAGTAAATAATCAAAGGAAATTTAATCTAGTTTTTAATTCTTTTCTTAGCACCATATATCTAACCTTTATTCTTCAATAATCTCATCTGTTCAACTTAATGACAGGATTAGGCTATTTATCCTTCTTGTTTTTCTACTAAGTGCATTTTCTATGACATTTTCTTTTCTAGTATGATACTTAATATGAAAATCAAAGTCTACAAGTAGTTCAATCCATCTTATTTACCACAAATTTAATTGTGGTTGAGTCATAAGATATTATAAACTCTTATGATTTGTCCACAAGGTTAGTTTTTCTCTAAACAAATAATGTTTCCATATCTTTAGTGCAAAAATAATAGATACTATCTCCATGTTATGCTCAGGATATATAACTTCATGGTTCCTTAATTATTGAGAAGCATAGGTGATGACATGTCCTTCTTGCATGAAGATGCATCCTAATCCTTCATTTGAAGTATCAATATGCACATCTAATTGTTTACCTAGAATTGGTGTTACTAAAATAGGAGCTAATGTGAGCTATTTCTTTAATTCTAAAAATTCTTGTTTACATTTTTCTATTTATTTAAATGATTAATCCTTCATTAATAACTTAGTTAAAGAAGATGTAATTCTAGCAAAATCCTTAACAAACCTTTGATAGTAACTACCTAAACCCAAGAAATTGCTTACTTCTATTACAATACTAGGCCTTGGCCATTCCAAAATTACTTGAGTTCTTATTGGATTAATTGTTGTCCCTGATTTTGACACTATATGACCAAGAAATTTTACTTCCTTTTGTCAAAATGAACACTTAGAGGGTTGGGCATATAACTGATTTTTCCTCAAAAGTTGTAATAATTTCCTCAAGTGTTTTGCATGTTCATCCTCACTTTTAAAACATACTAAAATATCATCAATACATACTGATGAGTCATGAATTATTGGTTGCGATATTGCACCCATGATATCGTGTACGCGATAGCACATACGTGATATCACAACCTAGATGCGATATCGCATACACGATATCGCAGCATGTCTACTCATCTATAAATAAGAGGTAGGTAGATTTGGTAGGCAATTTGGAAGTTTTTGGTTTTTAAGTTTGATAGTTTTTAGTATTAAGGTAGGGACTTTTTGTCAGTTTCTCCTCTCAACCTTTTCTCCCAGTGCATGCCCGCACTATGGTGATTGTAACTGTACAACATCCTTATTCGAGTGTGAAGTACTTGGACAAGCACATGACTAGCAATAAAGATCGAGATTACTTCATCATTGCAGCATCCACTTAGCTTAATCATTTAATTGTTGATGGGACACGATATTGCATGGGCCGCGATATCGCGTACACGATGTCGCATCTACCACGATATCGCGTACACGATGTATTGTACGCGATATCGCAGCGTGCTGCCAAATCTATAAATAAGAGGTGGCTCTCCCTTGTTTTTCCATCTAGATCTAGACCCTTAGCGAAACTTTAACAGTTTTACCTCTCCAAAGATAGAATAATTTCCATGTGCTCATAATAGGAGTCCCAAAGTGAACGGATCTTTATTCAAGCAAATATTGTACCTGAGCACAAGTTTGTGTACGGAAATAAAGACGAACTTTTGGATAAACCTTGTAGTGCATGGACTAAGCTAATTAGGACTTTAATTATTGATAATTTTTTAAATGATTTATTAGTTAATTAATCTCTCTCAACCCTCAACACTCCTAGTTAAGTACATTCAATACGATCGCTCCCAGTAATGAATAGCGTTTGGTAATCCCAGCAGTTTACATTGGTTCAGGGTGTGAATAGCAAGTGGGAACGGATACTGATGCTAAGCATTAGAACTTAGTTAGTTAAAGTTAGTTACTTAGTCTCTTCATCCTTTCCCTCATTAGCATAGGAGATGAAACATAAAAGATATAAAAATCACATACTGCAAACTTACTTAACCATACAACCGTGACAAATAAAAGTAAGTCTGAGAAGACAACGAATGATTAACCTTAAGTATTCCATAAGGCGTGTAGGCACTTAGTCTGCAAAGTTCGACCGGATCGTGCATGTAATACTCGTATTCGTATGGTTGAGTGTAGGGGTACCTCGCCACTCATCAATTGTTGTTGTTATTTATTGCTTTCTTAGTTAATATCTCTCTACCCTTATCTCCCAGTAATGCAAAATGAGTACGACTTAATCACAAGAATTTAAGTGTGACTACTTGGTAGCCCAGTAGCGTTCCTAAGCCATGTGCTCGGTAATCCCTATGGTAGTTGTGCATAAGGTCCAAGATGTGTATAGATGATTAAGGAATGGATGCTCATCACACTTAGGCTAGTTTAGATTCTCTCTCTCTCTCTCTCTCCTAGTTTAGTTGATATTATTTTCCATCATACCCAGGAGTAGCATTAGTATAGGAACACATCATACACCTCACTCTAGACTAAACCATATGTGACCAAGTTAATACTAGTCTAGGTGAGAAGATAGCGACCTACGATCTACGAGTAACTATCTAGATACCACAACTAGTCTGTCTGCGAAGTTCGACCGAATCGCACGTGAAATGCTCGTATTCGTATGGTTGAGTGTAGGGGTACCTCGCCACTCATCGTTGGCGTTGTTGTCGAGGACGGTGCTAGTTATCTAGATTAGTTATATCATACAAGGTCGTTGTATATGAATTAACGATATATCCTTTAGGAAGAAATAATTACAAAAATTCACATACAAATTCACACACAATTGCACAACCATGCCTCTCCTACAAGACTATGATAATGCCATATCTAGTGAGGAAATTCATTGGAGAACCAATGAATTATATGACAATGAAGATTGGAGTATGCAATCCGAGGTGGGGATTTCTTATAAACATAAATGAAAGTAGCATCGTCCCAATGCACGAAAGCATAACTTGCTCGATGATGATGAACCCCTACTAGCCACTACAAACATAATGCAAATACAAGAGGCTATTCAAATCTCCTGTAGGCATCGTAAAGAGAGCCGCATACCCAGGCTTGATTTAAAAAACTTTCTCAATTTCTCAAGAGGCTAAGACTTAGATCCGTAACAACATTTACAAGCCTTCTACAATGCCTGTGCATGGAACAACATTGATAACGGTTGGCAAAAACTCAAGCTCGAAAAAGAGAAAGCATGGAAGAGTACAACCGTGATCCTTCCCTCCGAAAGAGGGGAATGAGATTCTGTGAGGAGGATGAGTCACCACTCCAAGAGTTGGTGAATAGAAAAACCTTGCTACTTCAGAAATTAACAATGGAAGTGTCAGCTAAGGTAGATCAAATATGGAGCTCCTTAGATAGTAAAATTGAAACTATTCTAAAAATCATAGAGGAGTCTAAGGAGAGCGAAGTAGTGATCATGATAAGAAAAAGCAGAGAGATTCAGACCATGCACGTAACAAGGGTAAGGGAAAAGTGACTATCGCTGATGAGGTTGTGGATTCTAACACGGACAATGAGCGTGGATGTGAGATCTGCCAATATGACTATCCTAAGGGATGTTGCCCAATAATCTCACATCTGCAAGAGTCTAGGGTGTATGCACTCAACCCAAGACTTAACAAACGGAAAGCATCCCAAAGGTTACCCTATCACCAAGGTGACCCGAGGCAATTCCACCAATCGTTAACATATTATCCAAGTGGAACTCTGCCACAACCTATCGAGCAACACCAGTAGTGGCAACACCCACAGTCATGGGGAATGCCACCACCTAGGCAACAATACCCTTAACGGCAACTAGACCTGTATGGCTATTACGTGTAGCAGTCGGTTTCTCCAAGTGACTCTATGGGTCACGTAACCTCACAATGTCACTACCAAGTTCGAGAGTATTTTAGGACTCCTTCTCCTACGGGAGACACACCACATACATACCATCCTTTGAATCCATCTGCCACTCTATCTGCCACTCTTACGCCGATAGTTCCAATACCACCTGCTCCAACAATGCAAGGGGAACTCCCCACTCAACCATAGCAACGTAATGCTACGAGAGCTGTAAACCTTCAACCCGCTACTGGTTCTAACAACCACACAAAAAGAAGACCTTTCTTCAGAACCAAAAGCCCAAACAAGCTCTCACAACCACAAGCGGTTGAGTCCATACACACTCCTCCAACAAATAAGGCTTCGAAGCTCCTTTCAAACCAACAATAGAGCCCAACGCACATGGTTATGTTAACACACACCGTTACCAACTAGATCAAGGTGGGCCACCTTCCCAAGAAATTCGTTGATCCTAGAAGCCCCCTAATTTATCTCCAAGTCACTAGGAATGAACCTCATAAGGCTCTTCTTGACTTAGGTTCCAGAGTCAAATTAATCTCACGAGAAATGTATAAAGCCTGGAACCTACCTCCACTCAAGAAGAGAAATATTCAACTAGAGCTAGCTAACTAGTCCATCACTATTTCCTTGGGATTGGTGGAGGAGATCGTTACCACTGTGTGTGGTTGGTCATACCTAGTCGATTTCCTAGTGATAGAAGTCAACAGTAACAAAGTGGACTTTCCAATTATAATGGGGAGGACATGGCTAAGTACCATAAATGCATGTCTAGGAATCCACAATATTTCCTTGGAAATATCTAAGGACAACATTTTTGGAAAGATTGAGAAGAAGAAAGTTCCATGCATCACATACAGTGACTCAGAGGGTGATGACATGGAGGAATGCTCAACATCTCCTGCATGCAACTGGTGTGCCCAAGAAACTCAGATACAAAGGTGCCTGTATGTAGCAACCACACAATAAGAGAACACCCAGTGGTTGACAGCTAATCAAGAGAGCAGCCCACCAACATGCATGGAATGAACTAGGGGAACAACTTGCACCCACAATGAAAGCATAGATACATTGGAGTATGAGCGTCGCCAACTTCCAACACTTAACCTAAAAACATCAATTGGGAGAAGTTGGACACTTCTAAGAAATTCAAACAAACACTCATTATTTTGGATTTCTCCCTTTCAATTCAATCATAGGGGAGATGGCCACCTATGCTGATCATTCGGGGCCCTTAGTTCTTTTAAGTTTTTGTTTTACACATTTTTGTTTTAAATTTTTTATAGTTAGAGAGTAGCCATAGCATCTTTCATTATGAAAAATTATGTAGTGAGAGCTTTTGGATCACATATGGCACACAACATGAAAAAATTGTGATTAATCATATGTAATATGATAAAATTTATCCCACAGGATTTTTTATTGTATTTAATATGATTAATTAGGATGAAATGTTAAATTATTTTTCTTAATTTACCCACAAGAACTAAGAAAAGGAATATAATTTAATAGTTTCATCGTAGGGATATATGAATCTGTTTGAATTAAAATTTAGCCCACAAGCAGTTTTATGTCATTTGATTCGTATTTTTCATGATTTACATTGGTAAACATGTCTTATGGTATTTTAACCTCAAATTTCGTGACATAAGCATGTTTGATTATGTAGTTATNAATCATTTGGGCTACAAGCACTGGTTATGGAACTAAACAAAAATGTTTCCTCTAACTAAGGCCCTTCCTTGCTTCCTATCTCTTTCACTTTGTCAAAATGTTGGTGACTCTTTGGTGAAGGCATTCTTGTTACTTCAAGTGGATGGATTCACCGAATGCATTAATGCAAAGTCACTAGATGTGGTTTTTTTGAGGCTGGACTCGAAATGGGATCTACTAAGTCACATTAAGCATTGAATTACATAAGGGGCTATACACCACCTTATTCTTGGGATTCCATTCCATTCTCTTCTCTCCATCCTTCTCTCCATTGTTCACCTCATTATTGGTTGTATCATTAATGTATATTTTAGTTAATGCATTGTTTTCTTTTTGGTAAATTCTTTCGGTTAAGACTTTAACTCTTGTTCCAAATGATATTCCCAGAGCCTACAAACTCTTTGAATGTGGGTTTGTCAAGGCATTAAGGGCATGAGCCTGCTTTGGGGAGGACCCACTAGCATTCCTATTTGGTGCATCAGTTAAATTCTTTCCCTTAACATTTTGCTATCAACTCTATTTTGTTCATTTCCATCTTGACATCCATTTTATTGGTGTTATAGTTGTTACTTTTTCTTCATCCTTCTTATTTTATTTCTTTTTCCATTCTATTACTACCAGAGGTTCGCTCTTAGTCATGGGGGTCCTAGTCCAATTTTTTTGATTTTATCCTAGCCCCTACACCTTGGGTAGTCATCATTAGTATATCTCCAGAATCCGCATCAGTCATACCACAACTCAGCCAATGGGCCTTACACTGAAGCCATGTATTAATTACATTATGATTCATTCACCCTTGCTAATATAAGATTGTGTTGTGTGTGCAGATGGCAATCATACAACAATAGATTGGATCTAGAGGAAACACTTGGAATGGATCAATGCTGAAGCAACTATGCAAGGAATGAGATTAATAACATGCTTATGGATGGACAACGAAAGATGCAATCTTGGTGTTGGCAGCAACAGACTTCTTCTCTCTCTCTCTTTCTCTCTCAGTTGCCAAATAAGGCTTGATGTCAAATGTATAAAGTGTTCACTCTTGTTGTAGTGAACACCAGTTTTGTCTTGTTCTGTAATGATGATCCATTCACATGTCATCCCATTTACCATTAGTTCCATTCAAGTCAATAATCCCATACCTTCCCAATATTTTGTAAGGAACTCGAGGACAAGTTTTTATTCAGTCATGGGGGTATGATGGGACAAAATATCGCATGGGCTGTGATATTACGTACGCGATGTCGCATCTACCACGATATCACTTACGCGATGTATAGTACGCGATATCGCGTCTTCTCCTGTGATATCACGTATGCGATGTATCGTACGTGATATCGCAGCCCACCGCCAAATCTATAAATAAGAGGTGGCTCTCCCTTGTTTCTCCATCTAGATCTAGACCCTTAGTGAAAATCTGGTAGTTTTACCTCTCCAGAGATAGAATAATTTCCATGTGCCCGCAATAGGAGTCCCAAAGTGAATGGATCTTTATTCAAGCAAATATTGTACCTGAGCATAAGTTTGTGTATGGAAATAAAGACAAACTTTTGGATAAACCTTGTAGTGCATGGACTAAGCTAATTAGGACTTTAATTATTGATAATTTTTTAAATGATTTATTAGTTAATTAATCTCTCTCAACCCTCAACACTCCTAATTAAGTACATTCAGTACGACCACTTCAAGCACGTGCGTTACGCTTGGTAATCCCAGTAACGAATAACATTTGGTAATCCCAGCAGTTTGCATTAGTTCAAGGTGTGAACAACAAGTGAGAACGGATACTAATGCTAAGCATTAGAACTTAGTTAGTTAAAGTTAGTTACTTAGTCTCTTCGCCATTTCCCTCATTAGCATAGGAGACGAAACATAAAAGATATAAAAATCACATACCTCATACTTAGGCTAGTTTAAGGAATGGATGCTCATCGGACTTGGGCTAGTTTAGATTCTCTCTCACACACACTCTCTCCTAATTTAGTTGATATTATTTTCCATCATACCCAGGAGTAGCATTCGTGTAGGAACACATCATACACCTCACTCTGGACTAAGCCATATGTGACCAAGTTAATACTAGTCCAGGTGAGAAGACAACGAACTACAATCTATGAGTAACTATCTAGATACCACAAATAGTCTGTCTGTGGAGTTCGACTGGATCGCACGTGAAATGCTCGTATTCTTATGGTTGAGTGTAGGGGTACCTCGTCACTCATCATTGGCACTGTTGTTGGGGACGGTTCTAGTTATCTAGATTAGTTATATCATACAAGGTCACTATATATGAATTAATGATATATCCTTTAGGAAGAAATAATTACAAAAAGTCACATACAAATTCACACACAATTGCACAACCATGCCTCTCCTACAAGACTACGATAATGCCATATCTAGTGAGGAAATTCATTGGAGAACCAACGAATTATATGACAATGAAGATCGGAGTATGCAATTCGAGGTGGGGGTTTCTTATAAACATAAATGAAAGTAGCATCATCCCAATGCACGAAAGCCTAACTTACTCAATGACGATGAACCCCTACTGGCCACTACAAATCTAATGCAAATACAAGAGACTGTTCAAATCTCCCATAGACATCGTAAAGAGAGCCGTCTACCTAGGCTTGCTTTAAACAACTTTCTCAATTTCTCATGAGGTTATGAATTAGATCCGCAACAACATTTACAAGCCTTCTACGATGCCTATGCATGGAACAACATTGATAATGGTTGGCAAAAACTCAAGCTCTTTCCTATGACACTCGTTGGCCAAGCAAAAGTATGGTATAGATCGTTAAAACCAAATTCAATACGATGTTGGCCAACAATGGTAGAATTGTTTAACAAAAGATATCAAACCTACGCAAGAGTGTTGGCCTTGAGGAAACAAATCCAGGAGTGGAAACAAGCACAACATGAACCCTTGGACATGGCCTTAGAAAGATATTATGCACTGTTAAACAACTGCCTAGGCCATGAGTTCTTCGAGGAAAGGCTAATGTACCATATCATTGATGGGCTTCGTGATGAAACAAAAGAGACCCTAGGGATGTACACCTAAGGTCAACTATACAAACTACGAATCCATCAATTCCAAGAGCTTATTAAGAAGGTAGCAAAATAAGAAGGAGAAATGGCTAGATGGGAGAGTGTTGAAAAACATCAACGGGACCACAATCTCAACTTAACAAAGGTCCATGATCATAAAAAGGCGAAATCAACCTATCTCAAGGAGGAAGAACCATCTTTGCCAGTACAACAATCATTAGAGGAAATCGAGAAAAAGATCAATGAGATGTTGGAATGGATGCATAAAAAGTGTGGAGAATATATCAATATTATTGGAGATAGAGTTTTAACAACCTAAGCAACAGGACAAAGTATCGTTAGACAATTGGAAAGAAGGGATGAGGAAAATGATAGCTCAACTGCCGATCATACGTATGAATATAACATTTTCCTGTACAATCACCCTAAGGGCTAATGCCCAATCTTATTACATTTATATGGACATTGGGGAAGCACGTTACATCTAGAGTTCGTACAAAGATACTATGTTTGATCACAGTGGAAACAATCCCAGTCGTGGGGGAAACCATCCCTAAATTGGAGACACCCTTTGTACCATCTGAATTCAAATGCTTATCTAGTTCAACATCATGTTTCCCCAACTAGGTTAACATACCCTATCTCGCCACATTATCATTCTCCTCAATACTATCAACCCATGTCCTCAACACAACCACCGCCTTGTGGACTTTACACTTCTCCTAAATTTGAACGTTCTCATCCTTTCCCTTCTTCTACATTGTCACCAACTATTCTTGAAGTGTCTACACCACAGCAACAACCCACGAATGTTACTTGTGCTACTATTATCAACAGCAGTGAGAGACCTCCTCAATATCAAAGGTGTCCCTTCTTTAGAAATGATCGTGGGAAGGGACAACATGGTTCCAAGGCCACTGCATTTTCTAACTCAGCATAAGTCTGACACTGTGGAGCACCCTTCTCATTGAACTTGATGCCTCATGTCACTTTATTAGGGCCACCAACTAACACTCCAACAACCATATGGCCCAATGAATACATCCATGGAGGGTGACATCCCGATCCTTGCATGCCATCTTACGGTCTCAAGTATCATAGTGGGTCAACTCTTTACCAGGGAACCACATCTTATAAATTTCCCCACTACGCCTACTATAATCAAGTGTGTGAACCCCAATGGGGTATGTATGACCAAGTTTCAATATTTCCAACATGCAAGGATCCTCATCTTTCATTTATTAGTCATCACCATGCTCAACCGTTTAGTTATGGGGGATATCCCCCATTCTAATAACAAGCAGGATTAATAAATATTTTTCATTTTCTTTAATTTTACAATTTTTTGTTTTCCAGTTTTTCATTTTTCAATTTCTTGTTCTACCTTTTTGTCTTTTTGTCTTTTTATAAGTAATCTCATCTACGAATAAAACACTCATGTGGCTCATTGGTTGAGGTGTGTTCTATGTTATCAAGTCTCGAGTGATCAATTCCTTAGACAGTGAGCCCATTACACCCACTCAACCATTCTACAAATAAGAGGTTCTGTTCGAGGGTACAGTGATATTCTTGACATTCTTAAAACTTAAAATTAATTTTGTGTTCATTGTACCTAGAATGAAGAAGGATGGATCAAAAGGAAATGATTAGGGTGTGACATCAAGGGGACTTGCGGATTCTCTTTGGTGACGTTTGTGAGAGTTATCATGCAACGTGGTTGTACTAAGATCCTTGAAGATCTAACGCAAAATGGGAGTAAGAGTAATCAAAAGGCACTTAAAAACCCAATGCTATTTTAGGGGGTCCCACTAGAAAGACATGCACACATGCTTGAAGGTTGGCGGCTTCTTTGGATTCAACAATTCAAAAAAAAAAAGAAAAAGAGAAAGTGCCACAAAGAAAAATTCACTCCTCCCTTGAACAAAATGCCAAGTGATCGTACGCCTTGTTGTTTTGGTACTCTCATAATCGCTCATCATGGGATGAAACAATGCAGTGTCGCTGATTAGAGGAATGGACTTGGTCCTGATCTTGGAACGATGGGTTTATGACACATTAATCATGCTTTACACATAGGATTCATTGTGCCCTAGGTCAGTTTCCTCATGTCCTAATCTCTACAATCCCTTTTATACCCTGTCTTATCTCACTATCCATGTAATTGTAGCTTGTGTCTCCTATAGCATAGAATTCATACCTCATTCTGGTGATACTTACATATGTGTGTTTTTTGGAACCAGTGTGGATTACATCTAACCCTTCTAGTGCCCATGGACACTTTTAAGGTGTGGTTATGCAAGGGCATTATAGGTTGGAACCTGCTTTGGGGAGGACCCACTTGCATAATTTTTGTAATTTGCACTCATAACACATCTTCCACACACCACCTATTACCCTCAGTATATTTTGAATGATATTCTTTCCCTTATTACTATCCCTCTGATTTGAACGTTCCTATGAACCATCACATAGTCTTTTTCTCTCCCTTACCACCCGAGGCCCTTATTGATCAATTCCACATCATCATACTTATTTGTTCCTTCAAAATTAGTTGAATTACCTTGGAACCCATTAACACTTGTCCACATGTCCTTTTTTTTACATCGTTAACTTCAAAAAAATCTTAAAAATTCGGTATATTCCATAGTGCCTTAACATTGACAGGCTGCGATATCGCATCTCACAAATCTATATATACATGACCCCCTATGCTACTTAACATCATTTTCAACTATTCACGTGGGGGAAGTCTTTAAAATTTCTCTCTATGACTTGTGATTGCGCATCCTTTTCTTTCTTATCCATAACTCACTTGCTGGTCCTCTGATTTTCATTCCGTTTGAACTTACTTGAACCCGAAGTGTTTAGCTCAGTCATGGGGGTGGGGCACACGCCGAATAGTGCATAACTTTTTTTGGAATTTTTCATTTCCCAAAGGACATTATCAATGGCAATTAGTTATAAAATTAAGGATAAATGTGCCAAAAATAATTTCATCCCCTTAGTTATACAAGGAAACTAGATTTAGAAACCACCTAAGCAAAGAGGATTAAATATTATAATCTTTTGAGAAACCTCACACGGAGATAAAAAAAATTCATTAAGGCAAGCAGTAAGGTATAACCTAACTTTGGTAACAACCTTACTAACAATGGGCCCCGTGTGATTGCAGATGGCCTCAAAACGTGGACAATAGGAAGGTCCTGCTCAAGGTGGGAGTAAACGACCTAGGAGAGGTGAAGGACAAGTTCCTGCTAGACAGCATATAGAGTAGGAGGAACAATCATTTAGTATCCACCAGGAGGACCCTATTACTGTACAATCAAGGCAAGTAGAAGGACGAGCTACGGCAACGCCTGAACAAGGAAAACATCTCACGTTGCCCCAGGATTGTGTTCAGGCCATCCAAGAAAGGTCCATATTCACTGTAGTAATTGTGGAATTAAACTTTGGATCTTTCAAAGAATTTTCTCTGGAGGCCGTTAGGGATCACCTCAAAGGATCTCCATTATGGCCTATCCTCTCTGAAAGTGGTGCCTGGTACTTAGGGGAAACGTACCAATTTTGGCACAACAAAGAACAAGGCACCATGGTTAACATTTGCGATGTGACTATTGATTTCTCTGTTCAGGCCATTTTGAAAGTATTAAACCTTCTAAATACAGGGCCAAAGGTTGCTCAGTTGTCGACCTGCTCAGACCCTGATGCGTGATGAGTTTGGTTGGAAAGGGTGTATGGCAAGGAGGATAATATGTTTGGAGAGTTGACAATGGAAGAGAGGATCTATTTCAAAATAAAAACTTATCACATCTTTTCCACAAAGGGGTTAAAAAGAATTTCAACACATGTGGTAAGAGGATGTGCAGTGTTGATGAGAAAGGTTAATGCTAACCTACCTCATCTATATTTTACAAAGATCCTGAGGCGATTTGAAGAACGGAAGACAGGGAAGCTTGCGTTGCCCTTCCCTTGTCTTATCAGGAAGCTATACAGATGTGCTGGTATCAGAGGATACACCAATGATGTCCTCCGAAAAGCCCAAAATGCTTCATATGCTGAATTGCTAAAGCCACCAATTACAAGGAAAATCACTAGTGAGACGCTGGGGCCGGAATAAGAAAAAGAACAGCCAGCAGGGCCAACTACAACTCAACTTGCAGGACCCAGCCAACTTTCAAGCACAGGACCCAACCAACAACAAGAAGCAAGGCTTACCACAGGCCAGCAAGATCAACCACCGCCACCATTGCAAGATTACAGACCGTCGATGAGCCATCTTAGGGTCATTTTTGAGATGGTCAGTTGGGAAAGTTGTGATGATGCAAATATCTTTCGCGTCATCGACGATGCCATATAGCCCATGGTTTCTTTGGATCATGCAAAAGGTAAGGTTTCCATCCATACAAAAGGAGGGAAGAGCAGTTGGTCACAACAAATCTCAGGGAACACCGCATCCTTTCAAGTGCAATTAGAAATTGGTGAAGGGGCCATGGTGGTGGTCATGTAGCACCAAGATGTAGTAGGAGCTATAGAAGTGGTCGCAGACCACATTAAAGAATCATTCAATGTACCTGTTGTGCCACCGGTAGATCTTACAGGAGCATAGGATGCTCAAACTCTGGTTGGAACCTCAATGACTCATGCGGAACATGAGGATGTACTTGACTGATTGCTATAAATAGGACAAGTAATGACGTTCTTATTTGATATCCCACAGGATGTTACAGCAATCCAATCAGACCTCATTTCCACCAAAGGGAAACTAGTCTTGATAGAGATGAGGGCTGACAATGCAGAAGTAGAAGTGCAAATATTGCAAGAAAGGCTTATGACCTTGCAAGTAGCATAGTGGGATCCTTCGTAATTCGTTCTTGTAGACCAGCTGAAAATTTTTAGGATTGAACAACTTACCAAACTATTGATGGAGAATAAGAAGGTGGCAAAAGAAAAAGAGAAGGTTGTTTGGGATGCCTCTATGGCACAAGCACAAACTTACATGCATACCAAGGTACTCAAAGACTTACAAGAAGAAAGTAAGCAACTTGTTGCTAACAACCTTCAGTTGACCTCTATGGAGAGACAAAAGAATGTTCTCAAAGAACATTTTTAACAGTTGCGAGAACAACTCATCAGGGTCAACCAGGACATGAACTGTTTAGCTAGGGAAAATCAAACCCTCTCAATGGAGGAACTATGCGCCATTCGTCAAAAGACGACTATTGAAATAAGTGCATTACAGAATGAGGCTAAACGGCATGAGAAGCTAAAGGAGCATTTCCGGGACTAGGTGGGGATGTATAAATAGATCATCAAGAAAGAGATCCATATGGTCAAGGCCCACATCAACGCTCTCAATGCTCAACACACTGACTGGCGGGCCATATTGGACACATATGCATTTGCCCACTAGGTAGAAGTTAAGAACTAGGACTTGCAGATCCAGGACCTTACAGAATACATGGAGTTGGCAAACCTGCGGTATGCCAACCTTGCCATGTTAATAGTAGGGTGCCCAAGAATAGAGCTCGAGCAATAGGTAGCCACCACCTACATCAAATATGAAACAAAATTGGTAGAATGTAAGAAGATATTACAAAAATTGGAGGTTGCAAATTCTGAACTCGAGGTGGTTAAAGCAAGCTACTAGGGGCAAAAAGGTGTCACAACAGACTTGGCTCGATGGCTTGAAAATTTTCAAGAATACAGAGATAAAGCCAGAGCTTACGAGGAGGAACGACAAGTGTTTGCAGCCTAGTATGTCAAAGCAAATAAAATGTTTTCGCAACTACCGTGCCCATGGAAGGTGTCAACTCCATCAAACATCGAAACATTGGAATGGATGGCACAGGATCCCTGATCTAAAGAGGAGAAACTCTAGGCCATACTTCAATGCCATCAAATCCCAAGACCTGGAGCACAAGACAAAGGAAAGACACCCATGGAGGAGCTACCGCCACCAAGAACTATATGAGTTCCACCAATTTTGTAGCTATAGGATTTTCTTTTGCATTCTTCGTATTATGTCTAAATTTTGTTATGATTCCATACTACGGCATGAACCCATTCTTATCAGTCAATAATCCCATACCTATCCACTGTGTAATCAATGGAGCTTATTCTCACTTTAACTCGAGGACGATTTTTCATTCAGTTATGGGGATATGATGAGTCATGAATTTTTGGCTACGATATCGCAGCCTAGATGCGATATTGCGTACATGATATCACAGCCTATCTCCTCATCTATAAATAAGAGGTAGGCAGATCTAGTAGGCGGTTTTAAAGTTTTTGATTTTTAAGTTTGGTAGTTTTTAGTATTAAGGTAGGGACTTTTTGTCAGTTTCTCCTCTCAATCCTTTCTCCTAGTGCATGCCCACAGTGTGGTGATTGTAATTGTACGACATACTTATTCGAGTATGACGTACTTGGACACACACATGATCGGTAATAAAGATTGATATTACTTCATCATTGTAGCATCCACTTAGCTTAATCATTTAATTGTTGTTGTTATTTATTACTTTCTTAGTTAATATCTCTCTACCCTTATCTCCTAGTAAAGTGGAATGAGTACGACTTAATCACGAGCATTTAAGTGTCATTACTTGGTAACCCAGTAGCGTTCCTAAGCCATGCGCTTGGTAATCCCAATGGTAGGTGTGCACGAGGTCCAAGATGTGTACAGATGATTAGGGAATGGATGCTCATCGCACTTAGGCTAGTCTAGATTCTCTCTCACACACTCTTTCTCCTAATTTAGTTTATATTATTTTCCATCATACCTAGGAGTAGCATTAGTATAGGAACACATCATACACCTCACTTTGGACTAAACCATATGTGACAAAGCTAATACTAGTCCAAGTGAGAAGACAATGAATTGTGAGCTATAAGTAACTATCTGGATACCACAACTAGTTTGTCTACGAAGTTCGACCGAATCGCATGTGAAATGCTCATATTCGTATGGTTGAGTGTAGGGGTACCTCTCCACTCATCAAATACTATCATAAATTTATCCCAATAAGGCCTCATTACACTATTCATTAAATGCATAAATATTGCATGAGCATTCATTAATCCAAATGGTAACACAAAAAATTCATAGTGTTCATATCCTGTCCTAAATGCAATGTTCGAAACATCTTCTTCTTTAATTCTAAGTTGATGATATCTAGACTTTAAATCCATTTTTGAAAATACAACTACATCCCTCAACTAATCAAATAAACCATCTATCCTAGGTAGAGGATATTTATTGTTAATTGTAACTTGGTTCAACCATCTATAATCAATGCATATCCTTAAATTCTCATCTTTTTATTTCACAAATAACACTAATGCATCCCAAGGAAAAACACTAGTTTGAATAAGATCTCCATCTAAAAGTTCTTGTATTTATATCTTGAGCTCTGCTAATTCAGCTAGGAACATGCGATATGATGCGTTAGAAATTGGCTTTGTGCTTGCCTTGAGAGTGATTTCTACCTCTATTTCTCTTTTTGGAAATAACCCTAGTAGTTCCTTTGTAAATACATCTAGAAATTCATTGACTACTAGAATATCAACTATATCATCCTTCTCATTTTCAAATTTGATAACAACCATGAAATAGTTATGTTCTTTCCTAATCATTCTTATGAAATTCTTAGAGAAATCAAATCAACCTTAATGGGTCTTCCTTTAGCTACAACCAAGTCTTGTTATCCATCTCGTAACTCTAGTTGTACAATCATAGTATTATAGTAAAAAAAAACCATTATATCTTCTTAAATAATCAATTCCTAAGGTAATATCATATTCTTCCATTTCCATGATAAATAAATTTGCATTTCATTCCTTAGTTTGTATCTATAATAAAAGCTTCTTACACACATATTCTACTATGTGTCCACTATGTCCCATAGCTTGAACAAATTATAAAATTTATAGTCTTTTAAATAAAAAATTTAATCTTTCCTCTATTTGACTATTAATAAAAAATAACTTACTCTAGGATTAAAAAGAAAATAATAGGTCACGCATAAAGCATATCTTCTATCTTAACCATAGTGTTAGGTTGCTCATTTATATATCTTTCTAGTATAGCATAAATTCAGCCTTGATTCATAGTTCTTCCACCTTTTTCTTATTTATTACCAGTTTCTCAATTCTCTTAAGCCACCCTAGGATTATTAGCAATTCTCCCTCTATTTTCTTAGACAATTTTGAGATTCAGAATCATAGGTTTCATGCTCTTGTTTTGCATAATATTCTCTTTTTGAAGTAGCTTTGGATAGTTCTTTTTAATATGACAAACTTCCTTGAATCCCCTATGTTTTTGTTGAACTAGTTTATTAAATCCTTGAGACTATAGCTAAATTGGACCATTCATTCCTCTGGATTGCTTGAAGTTTCCTTGATTAGTCCTAATCATAACTCCTTTATTCCTTTTTTTTTTCTCTCTTCAAGTTACATCCTTCATCTGTTCCCTTTCAACAATAATGGCCCTTGACCCATGCTTCCTCATAATTATTCAAAGTCAATGCTACAACTATGATTTTAATTAAGGATCTTAATCCTTTTACAAATTTCCTAGTACAGATAGTTTCATTTTGTGATACATAGAAAACATACTTGCATAGTTCAGTAAACCTATTATCATGCTCATAGGCAGATAGATATATATCCCTAAATTAGTCGATTAAAATTATCTTCTTTCTTCTCTAAGTAGGCTTTAGAGAGATACATATCTTTAAACACTTCAGTGAATTTCTCCCATTCTATTTCATCTTCTTAATGCCTAACTTTGCTCTGCCTCCCACCATCTCTCAGCTACACCTTCTAACTGATATAAAGCTAAAGAGGTCTTTTGTATAGTATTGCAATGCAAGCTATGGAATGTTTTTTCTCATCCCTTCAACCATTTTATAGTAACAGTGAGATTTTCAGTGCTTGAAAAGGTAGGTGGATTTATCCTTCTAAAACTATGGATTGATCTCCTTAGCTCTTGACTGCTTCCTTCATTCCTAGAGCACTCGTTGTGATTGTTTTGATTTTAATTTTGAAGAAAGATCAACAACTACTCAAATACTTGATTTGGAGTTACCTAAGAATTTTATGGTGGGATATTATTAACGATCTCATCTGATGAGACACGATATCACATGCACCACGATATCATGTATGCGATATCGCATCGTCCCCTGCGATATCGCGGTCCACCACCAAATCTATAAATAAGAGGCGGCACTCCCCTAATTTCTCATCCTAGGTTAGAAGTAGCGAAGCTTTGGCAGATTGATCACCCCAGAGATAGAATATTTTCCATGTGCCCGCAGTAGGAGTCCCTAAGTGAATGGTTCTTTATTCGAGCAGCTTTGTACCTGAAAGCAAGTTGTGTACGGCAATAAAGACGAGCTTTGTGGATAAACCTTTCAGTGCATGGAATAAGTTTATTATTTGTTATTTCCTACATGTTATTTATTACCTGTTGTTAGTGTGGCATGAGTATGACTTGGTTACGAGCATTGACAAATGTGTACGGCTAACCAAGGAATCGGCTACTCATCGCGATTAGATTCTCTCACCCTTGTCTCCTAGAACGTGGGATGAGTACGACTTGATTACGAGCATCTATGGATGTGTACAGCTAGTCAAGGAATCGGCTGCTCATCACGCTTAGGCTAGTTAGGTGCCTCAGTATGACCACTTCGAGCACGTGCGTTACGTGTGGTGATCCTAGTAACGATTAGCGTTTGGTAGCCACAGTTGCATAGTTCAGGGTGTGTACGGTAAGTGGGAACGGATGCTGACGCTAGTTAATATATACTTAGGACATTAGTTAGAGTTAGTTAGTTTCTCAACCCTTTGCTCTTAGCGTAGAAGACATAAAACCAGAAAAGACCAAAAAAATCATATACCTCGGACTTACTTAACCATACACCATGACAACAACAAGTAAGTTTGGGAAGATAATGAATGATTAACCCCAAGTGTTCCATGGGGTGTTTAGGCATTTAGTCTGTGAAGTTCGACTAGATCGCGCATGCTACGCTCATTTCATATGGTTGAGTGTAGGGGTACCTCGCCACTCATCATTGGCGCTGTTGCTGGGGACTAAGTGTTTGTGCACCGAATAGAACATAAGGGATATCACTCACATCGTTGTGAGCCTTAATGAACCTTCAGGTTAATCAAATAAAAATTATATAACTTCTCATAAGAGCAATTCACCACCTAAGGACTACACACGAGATAGTCGGCAAGATAAAAAACATAACCAAAATCAGCCAAGTCCTAAACAACATAGGACGACATATACTCATCCCGATGAGTATATTCCTAATTTTACTTTTGTTCTCCATCAGGATGAACAACTGCGGTGGAGAGATTTGCAAGGTAACATCGTGTTACCCCCAGATCGATCAATCTCTCGCATGCTTTTCCATGCCTTGGTACAGATTGGCATGCAAGAGCATTTCCCAGAATACGTTGCCGAAGATTTTGACATGAGGGATTATTATCCCATAGATGCCCAACGTATGAGAAACTTAAGGCAGGAGAGTCAACATGATTTTTTGAAGGGCAAAGCCCTGCACAACCTTAGCGAAATAGGAGACGAGGAACCCTTTATCATGGGTTATTTAGCAAACAATATTCCCCCTCCTAATGATGGTGAGGAGGATGAGTATCAGAACCTACAATCAACGATACATATCCCTGGTTCTGATGCCCGTGAACACCAGCTGTTCACAGAGGGAACAACCACTCATGCTAAGGATAGGCACTTTGATCGTCACGACAATCGGGAACGTAGCAGCCAAAGAGAAGGTAAGAAACATCATCATGGTGATGGTTCCCCTTCTTCTTCTCCTTCATTCCATCACTCACCCTCTCCTTCCACATTTGGGCACAGCCACCATGAACATAAAGCTGAGGATAAAAGTAAAAAGGATGAAAGACCTCGATAGGAAGATCGAGAGATAAGACAAGGGCAAGGACATAGGGAGAGTAGGGAACAGCGCAGACATCACAGGCGTCATGAAAGAGACAATCATGACAAACCCCTACTCGCAACTCGAAGTATGCTTGACATAACAGAGGCAGTTAGGATTCCCACAAGGCATTTAAAGGATAGCCGGATCAAACGATTAGACATGAACAACATCCCACGGTTTGAAGGGGGATACAATGCTGATCCGCAAAATCATTTACAAGCATTCCACGATGCCTGTGCTTTGCAGAATATAGATAGTGAGTGGCAAAAACTTAAGTTGTTCCCAAGGACACTCACCAAAGAGGCAGAGAGTTGGTACCGGTCCTTAGAATTGGAAACCATTAGGAGATGGAGTACGATGCTAGAACTGTTCAACGAAAAATATCAAATGTACTCCAGAGTGTTCAATTTGCATAAGTAGATCCAAGGCTGGAAGCAAGGTACACACAAACCCTTGGATGCTACCATGGCATGCTATTACACATTGTTACATCGTTGCCTGAGCCATGGGTACACTCAACGGGATCAACTTCGCCACATCGTGGATGGGCTAAGGAATGAAACTAGAAGAATCCTTGGGACTTATGCCCAAGGGAGACTCTCACAACTTAGAGCCCATAAAGTACGTAGGTTGTTGGAGCAAGTAGCAAATGAAGAAGGTGAGCTACACAAAAGGGAAAGTGCGGAAGAGTACAACCGTGATCCCTCCCTTCGAAAGAAGGGAGTGAAATTTTGTGATGAAGAGGATGAGTCACTAATCGAAGAGTTGGTGAATCGGAAAACTTTGCCGATCCAAAAGCTAACAACCGAGGTATCGGCCAAAGTAGATCAAATGTGGGATTCCTTAGACTCAAGAATTGAAACAGTCTTGAAAATTGTAGAATAGTCTAAGGTTGAACAAAGTAGTGAAAAAGGTAAGAAAAAGTGAAGAGATTTAGCCTCTGCACATAACAAGGGTAAGGGAAAAATCACTAACTCCGATGTGGCTGAGGATTCGGATTCAGACGATGATGGTGGATGTGAGATCTGCCATAATGACCATCCTAAGGGATGTTGCCCCATCATCTCACATCTATAGGAGTCTGGGGTGTATGCACTTAATCCAAGACTCAACCAACGACAAACACCTCGCAGGTTACCTTATCCACAAGGTAACCCAAGGTAGTTCCACCAACCCTTAACATATTATCCAAGTGGAACTACACCACAGCCCATCAGACAACATCAGTAGTGGCAATACCCACAGTCATGGGGGATGCCATCGCCAACACAACAGTACCCTTACCGGCATGGTTATTATGTGCAGCAGTTGATTTCTCCAAGTGACTCTATGGGTCACACAACCCCCAACCGTCACTACCAAGTTCGGGAGTACTTCAAAAGGACTCCTTCTCCTCCAAGAGACATCTAACACTCGTCCCATCCTCCTAATCCATCCGCACCTCTTCCACCACAAGTAGTTCCCATAACACCTCCTGCTCCAACAATGCAAGGGGAACTTCCTCCTCAACCCGCAGCAACATCACGCTGCGAGAGCTGTAAATATCCAACCTGCTACTAGTTCTAACAACTGTAAAAAGAGAAGACCTTACTTCAAAACCAAAAGCCCAGACAAACTCTCGCAACAACAAGCGGTTGAGGCCATGTACACTCCTCCACCATCTAACACTTCGGAGCACCCTTCAGTCCAACAGAGCGGAATACATATGGTTATGTTAACACATACTGTAACCGACTGGATCAAGGTAGGCCACCTTCCCAAGAAACTAACTAACCTTGGGAGTCCCTTAANACAACCACACAAGAAGAAGTAGACACCCCATGGTTGATAGCTAGAAGGAGCAGAAANTATGAGAGATGTATCACAACTGGAACCTGCCCCAACTCAAGAAGAGCAACATTCTACTAGAGCTGGTANTCCCTCAACCCAGTAACATCAATTGGGAGAAGTTGGGCACTTCTACAAAATTCAAACAAATGCTCATTATTTCGAATCTCTCCCTTACAACTCAGTCATGGGGGAGATGGCCACCTATGCTAATCATATGGGGCCCTCAGTTCTTTTAAGTTTTTGTTTTACATGTTTTTGTTTTACAATGATTTTGTTTTACACATTTTTGTTTTACAAATTTCTTTAACTTTTCTACTTTTTGTTCGACTTACACTAAAGCAAGGTATCAATTATGTTTTACATCACCGTTATACTTTTTCAATTTGTGTGTGTGTGTGTGATCCACCTTGTAAGTTTGTCCCATAATAAGC
>MNCI01014538.1:338855-354058 GCA_015680685.1 Gnetum montanum
ATCTTTATTACTCCTTTTCTTTCTCCATTCTAACGCTACCGAAGGTTCGCGATTAGTCATGGGGGTACAAGGCCTGATTTTTTCGATTTTCTCCTTGCCCCAAAATTTTTTGATTTTCTTCCTAACCCCTACACCTTCGGTAGTCATCAGTGACATATTCCCAAATCCATATCAGCCATACCACAACCTAGCCAATCGACTTACACTAAAGCAAGGTATCAATTACATGATGATTCAATTACCCTTGCTAATATATGATTGTGTTGTGTGTGCAGATGGTGGACATGCAAACAACAGATTGGATCTGAAGCAAACACTTGGAGTGGAGCCATGCTAAAAGTAGCTATGCAAGGAGCAAGATCGATGGTGCACTTACGGATGGACAACGAAGGTGCAATTTTGGCGTTGGTAGCAGCAACACTTCTTTCTCTCTCTCTTCCTCGGCTTCCAACAAAGGCTTGATGTCATTGTAATAAGGTGTTCACCCCTGTTGTCATGAACACCAATTTTGTCAAGTCTTGTAATAATGATCTGTTCACATGTCATCCCATTAGTTCCATTTTCCTCAATAATTCCATACCTACCTGATATTATTGTAAGGAACTCGAGGACAAGTTTTCATTCAGTCATGGGGGTATGATGAGACGCGATATCGCATGCACCGCGATATCATAGTCCATCGCCAAATCTATAAATAAGAGGTGGCACTCCCCTCATTTCTCATCCTAGGCTAGAAGTAGCGAAGCTTTGGCGGATTGATCACCCCAGAGATAGAATATTTTCCATGTGCCCACAGTAGGAGTCCCCAAGTGAACAGTTCTTTATTCGAGCAGCTTTGTACCTGATCACAAGTTGTGTACGGAAATAAAGACGAGCTTTGTGGATAAACCTTATAGTGCATGGAATAGGTTTATTATTTGTTATTTCTTACATGTTATTTATTACCTGTTGTTAGCGTGGCATGAGTACGACTTGGTTACAAGCATTGACAAATGTGTACGGCTACTCATCGTGATTAGATTCTCTCACCCTTGTCTCCTAGAACGCGGGATGAGTACGACTTGATTACGAGCATCTACAGATGTGTATGACTAGTTAAGGAATCGGCTGCTCATCACACTTAGGCTAGTTAGGTGCCTCAGTACGACCACTTCGAGCACGTGCGTTACGTGTGGTGATCCCAGTAACGATTAGCGTTTGGTAGCCACAGTTGCATAGTTCAGGGTGTGTACGGTAAGTGGGAATGGATGCTGACACTAATTAATTTATACTTAGGACATTAGTTAGAGTTAGTTAGTTTCTCAACCCTTTGCTCTTAGCGTAGAAGACATAAAACCAGAAAAGACCAAAAAAATCATATACCTTGGACTTACTTAACCATACACCGTGATAACAACAAGTAAGTCTGGGAAGACAACGAATGATTAACCCCAAGTGTTCCATGGGGCGTTTAGGCATTTAGTCTGTAGAGTTCAACCAGATCATGCATGCTACGCTCGTTTTGTATGATTGAGTGTAGGGGTTCCTCGCCACTCATCATCATCCCCCACATTTTGAAATGAATCAAGCTTAGAAAATATAAATAAAATAATGTCTAAAAGAATTCTATACTATTTAAGGAAAAAACATGGCTATGGTACCAACTATGTAAGACCCCTATTAATTATCTATAAAATATCTTATAAATAACTAATAGATATGCTACAAAACTCCAAGGATCTAGGTTTAACATTGATTTACTAACTCAAAAGTAAGTAGTAAAATAGATAAAAATTATTAATTAGGAGTGTAAATACACTAGATTAATATAGTGTAGCAAAATTTTATGATATTCACATATATAATTAAATAAAATTTATTTAGAGAAAATTTGAGGTTTGCATAGCCACAAAAAGATGCTATCTAAAAATTCCACTAGTTGCATCATAAAATAGTTTGTAAAATAATGATCCTAATGACACTTGTTTTACCTCAATCGTTCATCTAGAAATAAAGTTATTTGCATTTTAAGTTTACTAAATTAAATAAGAAAATATTAATATATGATAAATAATAGTAAATTTTCTTGAACATATGAAATAAAAAATGTTCCTTGCAATCTCACAATCCCAAGGGGTACACATGAAAAATTCATATCTATCATACTTTATTATTTATACGCAAAAATAAGTACATGGCTCAAATATCCAAGAAAGTGTACAAGGTTTTTATTTTACAGAAATACAAAATATACAGAAATTATTACCCAAGTTAAGAAGATCCATCTTGTATAGCATCGGTCCACCTCTTGTCCTTTATTCCTCTTCCAACATTTCCTTACCTACTTTGATCTCTCTACATCGAATAAGAAAGGTTATTTATTTCCCTTTTCATAAAGCATAAAGTTTGTGGGCTAGAAGTTTTTGGTTATAGGCTAGATAGAGGTTTTCAATAAAATATTTAAAAATATTTTCCAATCTAGAAATGTCAAAAAATTTCCAAAAATTCAAGAAAATCTAAATATCTAAGGAAACACCAAAATTCAAAAAATGTATATTTTATTCAAGCACCTTCAAAGGCTAGGTCTTGGTTACCCTCACTATCAAAGGAATATACCAATAGGTCTTGAAATAACCTCACTACAATCATTGGATTATCCTCGTGATCTTAAACAAGTCACTCATGGTCAAGTCTTGGCAATAGCCTCACTACTAACAACCTCAACAGCCAAGCACATGTATCATTGGAAGGATAGATCTTGATTATGCCTCATCGTACACTACTAGACTTCAGTTCCATAGGTTTAGCTAAATCCATAACCTCACATGAACTTATGCATCAAAATCCAAGGTAGGAAATCCATCTAACAACCCTGTGAGGTGGGTCCTACTAAAGAACATTCCACTACTACATGCAAATAGAGGCATCTAAAAGATTTGTGGCTCAAACTACCAACTAAGAAAAATTGGTCCAAAAAATATTATTATTTTACTTTAAAAATCCAAAAGATGTCCAAATTAGCCAAAAATCCATAAAAGCTCAAATTCCACAAAATTCTTGCAAAATCATGTTTATGTCATGAGCAGATCCTAAATATTCATAAAATATCAAGGGGCAAGTTGGACATCATTTTTGCAGTTTCCAAAATTTACCAAAAGATAGAAAATGGAATGAATTGGATTAAAATATTATTTTTTATTTAAAAAATGCTCAAATTTACAAAAATCCAACAAAATCTTAGCATAATAATTGAAATTGTAAAACAATAACTAGAGATGAGGAAGTAGAGAGGAGAAATAAAACGTCCATAATAATATGAGGTAGCCCTATGAAAGAAAAGTAAAATAAACTTCCTTATGTGGCAAAGCTTTCAACATTTTCTTGTGTTTTCTTTCCCATCTAATGCTCTCAATTCATCTTTGCTTTGCTTAATCCAGTGCACCCAAAATCCTTCTAAAAATTGCCATGAAATGTATCTAAGGCCTCAACCAATTTATAAGGATAAGAATGGAATAAACCATACCAAAATCAACTTTGAAATGAAGAAGAAAGGGCAAAACCATCTTTTGGAAAAACACAATAATAAAACATAGTTTTGCAAAACAATGGCAAACGATGGAACAACAAAGTGGTAGAGAAAAAGACAGAGTGGCAATGAAAGAAACCCTGATGCAAAAAAAAAGCATAACATATGTTTATGTTATAAGCATACCATGTATATGCTTTATGTATTTTGATAATGTGTTTTGCATGTGAACATGCTTTGTTCAATGATGTTTGACTTTTCTCCTTTTCCTTTTTAAAATAAAATTTGATTTTTAAATACTTTTTAAATCAATATTTTTATAAGTTCATTATATTTTTTTAAATAACTTGCTATTTAAACATTCATAACATAGACACTAGGACTCTAAATCAAATTTTGTTTGAACTTATAGGATTCTCATCAAGTGCACTACCTAGTTGTATATTAAAATCTTATCTAGGTGTTACTTATCATGGTCATCTAGTTCAAATGCTAAAACTTTTATGGTATTTTAACAAAATAAAAAATGTGATATCTCGAAAACTGTAGCTATGATTCTAGTGAAACAAAGATCAAAACCTATATTTTGAAGCATCTCGGATACATTAGTAGGGTGACAGTTTGTGTTGGAAATCATTCTAAGATACTTTCTTAACAAAGCTGATGTATNACTGATGTGCGAAAGGATTGGCTAGAAAGGGCTTATGGCAGAGATAAAGCTTTTGATGAGCTGACNTAATAAGAGATATGGTTAGATGAGGTTAGGATCCATATTTGCTCCATGAATAGAGTATTATATAATCACATGTGCATAATGAAAATTAAAGATGCATAACGAGATGTGCATGATTAAGCATAAATGTGCATAAGTGAATTTACATATTATATATAACTAAATGTGTATAAGGAAATAAATATTCATAGCCAAATACTTGTAAAGACATGATAACTAACAAAAGAAAAACTTCCTAGGTAATAAGATTTAATCATAAAATATAAAGTAAATATATTATTGAGCTTCAATAGTAGTAAATAAAGGAAACAAAACTTATGTAGGAAACTAGCAACAACATCAACAATAATAAGAGTAATAATAGTAATGTAATCTTATGATTTAACCAAGAATATAAGAGTTAATTCATTGAAATACATCCAAAAATATTAAAGAATAAATTATATGCATTAAATTAAATAACTAAACCTTTGTAAATTCTTTGGTTGTGACTGTACATCTAGCAACAAACACTTGGTAATTCAACAATGTTAATACAGGTTTAAGATAGGTACAAAAAGTGGGAGCATATGCTCTATGCTTAGGATACCTTAGATTACTTTTAATTCCATAGTTAAAAATTAATATTTTAATTAATTTATTATTTTAATATTTTAATAATAAAATATAACAAAAACAAGAACAACTGATGTCTCAATCAGACTTAAACATACTGATTGAGCTAGCACAAGTGATGATTGGGAAGACAACAACTAGTAACATCATGCTTAATTATCTAGAATACTATTAGCTTGCCCTTCCATGGAATTCGATGAAATCATGAGTACATGCTTGTGATTCATATGGTTGGGTGTAGGGAATACTCGCTGCTCATCGTTAGTGTCATTTCTATAGATTGTTATGTGCTAAGTATTCTTGATAATTAAATTATACAAAGATCATTTTAGGAACATTAATGAGTGGTCGAGGTACCCCTACATCCAACCATATGAATCATGAAGCATTCATGTGGACTCTATGTCTTCTAGCACACTAGTCTTCAAGGAAGTGAACTTTGCCCTAATAGTCATTCGTTGTCTTCTCAATTACACTTTGATGCACATGGCATGGTTAATTGTAATTAATGCATATGATTTTTATTATTTTATGTTTTATGCTCCTAGTGCTTAAAATAGAGAATTAAAGTATTTTAATAACTAATTTAATTCAACTAATTAACTAATCTCTAACTACTCCTAACATAAGCATCCTATCCCACTTTCCATACATGTCTTGAACCCACGTATCCACTACTAGGGTTACCAAGTGCTATGCTACTAGGCAAACCAAGTAATAATGCCGCTAGGATTACTAAGCAAATACATGTTTACACTTGAAGCAGTTGTACTTATGTGTTTAATCTATCTAGCTTAATTAATTAACTAATCACTTGAAATCTAATTTAGCTTAATTAATTACATAATCAATGAAAACAATAAATGCATAAATGAATCATTAATCTATTCCAAGTTGATGAACCACGATATTGGGACCATGATATCGCATCTGTAATATCGGGTTTGCAATGTCATAGCCTTCCAAGTGATATCGGGCATCCAATATCAGGACCTACCTCATTGCCTATAAATAAGAAGTGAGTGCACTTGGTTTTGGCAATTAGTCTTAGTCCCTTACCCAAACTCTTGCATTTTCTCCCTCTCAGAGTTAGAATTATTTGTACGTGCCCGTAGAAGGAGTCATACAGTAAACGGATCTTTATTCAAGCATTGTGTACCTGAGCACACCTTGTGTACAGCAATAAAGACGAACTTTGTGATAAACCTTGTAGCATTCAGAATAGATTAATTAATATTAATTATTATTACTTAATGATTTCTTTAGTTAATTAATGTTCTCTCTCTCACCCTACAACTCTCCTAAGTAAGCACACTCAGTACAACCACTTTGAGCATGCGTGTAACACTTGGTAACCCAGTAATGATTAGCGTTTGGTAATCCCAGTAGTGTTGCACTAGTTCAAGATGTGTATGGCAAGTGAGAACGGATGCTAGTGTTAGGACTAGTTAAAGCCTAGTTGAGTAGTTAAATTAAATTAGTTACTTATCTCTCTCCTCCCTTTGTAGCACCAGGACATAAAAACATAAATGCCATAAAAATCATGTACCTCAAGTTTACTTAACCATACAATTGTGCTATACAAGTAAACTTGGAAAGACAATGATTAACTAACCCATCCTTGTTCCACAAAGGCACATAAGCACTTAGTCCTTGGAATTCGACCAGATCATGCATGTATGCTCGTATTCGTATGGTTGAGTGTAGGGATACCTCACCGCTCATCATTGGCACCATTGCTAGGGAGTTTGTTATTTGTGCACTAATTAGAGCTTAGGAAATCTTTGTCATCATTAGAATGAACCCTTAGGGTTGGTTATCTTACAAATAGTGAAACAAAGAATATTGTACATTGAATAGACAATTATGTCTTCTTCTTCTTACGAGAGTGTTTCACCACCTAGGTCTGATACATGGAACAATCGGAGGCATAGTACACATGATAATCTACCAGTCCCTCAATAGTTTCACGTGGTATACGTTCATCCCAATGAATATGTACCAAAATTTACCTTTATCCTCCATCAGGATGAACAACTGTGTTGACAAGATTTAGAAGGTAACATAGTGTTACATCCCGATCACTCAGTCCCAAGCATGCTTCTTCATCATCTCACACGAATTGGCATGCAGCACTTACAAGCAGAGTACGTTGTGCATGATCATGACTCAAGAGAGTAACCCATGGAGGCACAATGTCGAAGGGATCTACAATAGGAGAGACATCATGAATCCATGAAGGGTAAGTTGTCTTGGAATGCCCCGTATGTCATAAGTGAAAATGATGGTGGTGAACCTGCCTTAGGAGGTTTTCCACGAAATGATGTTCCTCCCATTGACTTTGGTCAAGGGGTTATGTATCAAAACCTTCATTTAACCATCCATAACCAGGTTCTAATACTAATGGACATAAAGGATCTGAAAAAGGAATGCACACACATGATAAAGGTGGACATGCTAATCATAACAGTGAGCAAGGTCGCAACCACCTAAGAGAAGGTAGCAGGCACCATCATGGTGATGGTCCTCCTTCTTCTTCACCTTCATCATCTTCTTCACCCTCTCCTTCAAGATTTGGATGTAGTCATAAGGGAAAAGACCTTGAGGATAATAGTAAGGGAAACGAAGGTCACAGAAGAAACAATCGAGAGAGGGCATGAGGGCATTCTAGAGAATCACAACATGAAAGGAGGGAAAGTAGGGAACCACATAGGCATCATAGATGCCATAGACAATACAATCACGATGAGCCCCTACTTGCCATCCAAAGTATGCTAGACATAACTAAGGTTGTTAGAATTCTAACAAGGCACCAAAAAGATAGTAGGATCAAGAGATTAGACATGAATAATATCCCACAATTTGAAGGGGGATACAACATTGATCCTCAAAATCATCTACAAGAATTTCATGATGCATGTGCCTTACAAAACATAGAAAATGAATGGCAAAAACTAAAGTTGTTCCCATGGACACTAGTCAAAGAAGCGGAGAATTGGTATCGGTCCTTAGAACTAGAATCCATTTTTAGGTGGAGTACCATGTTAGAATTGTTCAACAATAAGTACCAAATGTACTCCCGAGTGTCCAACCTGCGAAAGCAAATCCAAGGATGGAAACAAGGAGGACATGAACCCTTGGATGCTGCCATGGGCTAATATTATGCACTGTTACATCATTGTCCTAGCCATGGTTATTCGTAGAGGGATCAACTATAGCATCTTATAGATGGGCTTAGGCATGAAACATGAATAACCCTTGGGACTTATGCCCAAGGAAGACTATCTGAGCTTAGGACCCATCAAGTACAGAGATTATTAGAGCAAGTTTTAAAGACGAAGGTGAGTTAAGGAAAAGAGAGAGTGCAATGAAATATAACAGAGATCCTTCCCTCTGAAAGAAGGGAGTAAGATTTTGTGAGGATGAAGAAGAGTCACCACTCAAAGAGATGGTGAAGAGAAAAACTTTGCCTATTCAAAAGTTGGCATCGGAAGTATCGAAAAAGGTAGACCAAATGTGGGACTCCCTAAATAATAGATTTCAAACTGTTCTCAAAATAGTAGAGGAGTCTAGAGAGCAAGGTAGTGATCGTGGAAAGAGAAAAAAGAGAGAAGCTGAATATGCACATAACAAGGGTAAGGGCAAAGTTTCCATCATTGAAGAGGTTGTGGATTTAAATACAGACAATGATAATGAATGCAAGATATGCCAATATGACCATCCTAAGGGATGTTGCCCTGTAATCTCACATCTACAAGAGTTTGGGATGTATGCACTCAACCCATGATTAAATAAAAGGCAAACACCCTGAAGGTTACCTTGTCCTCAAGGTAACCCAAGACAGTTCCACCAACCCTTGACATATTATCCAAGTGGAACTCCACCACAACCAAGTGAGCAGTATCAACAATGGTAGCACCCACAATCATGGGGAATGCCACCACCATGGCAACAATGTCCTTACCATCAACCTGACTTGTATGGATATTACGTGCAACAGTTGATCTCTCCACGTGACTCTACTGGTCACAGTACTCCTCAACCTCACTACCAACCCCATGAGTATTATAAGACTCCTTCTCCTAAGGGTGATGTTTCACAAACATACCATCCTTCTCATATGGCTACATCTCTTTCATCCATATCTCCATTACTACCTACTCTAGCTATGCAGGGTGAGCTCCCTGCCCAACCGTAGCAACGTAACACTACGAGGGCTATTAACTCTCAATCTACTATTGGTTCTAACAACTGCATGAAGAAAAGACCTTTCTTTAGAACCAATAATCCAACTAAGTCCTTGCAACCACAAGTGGTTAATCCCTTAGACACCTCATTACTAATCAAAACTTTGGAACTCCCTTCAAACCAAACACCACGCCCAATGCATACGTTCATGTTAACTCATGCCATCACAAATTGGATAAAATCTGGCCATCTTCCTAAGAAATTCTCTGATCCTGGGAGTCCTCTTATATATCTACAAATCACTAGGAATGAGCCATGCAAAGCCTTTTTGGATTCAGATTCTAGGATCAACTTAATTTCCCAAGAAATGTACAAGGCTTGGATCCTACCTCCACTAAAAAAGAGTAACATTCATTTAGAGCTGGCTGACCAATTCATGACTATCCCATTAGGACTGGTGCAACACATTGTTATCATTTTTTGTGGATGGTCATATCTAGCTGACTTCCTAGTGATTCAAGTTAACAATGGTAAGGGGGACTTCCCAATCATAATGGGAAGAGCATGGCTAAGCACAATCGACGCACACCTAGGAATCCATGATCTTTCCCTGGAAATATCAAAGGAAAGTACATTTGGAAAGATCAAGAAGAAGAAAGTTCCATGCATCGCATACAATGACACAGGGTGTAATTGTGTGTAGAAGTCATGGTTTGTACAACGTTTAACATTGCCTACATGCAATCAGTGTGCACAAGTGAATAATATACAAAGATTCCTATATGCAGTAGTCACAAGACAAGAAGGCACCAAGTGGCTAATAGTTGATCAAGAGAGTAGTTCAACTATATGCATGGAACCAATTGAGGGTCTGACTTGCACTTACATTGATAGCATAGACACATTAGAGTAGGTCCATCGCCAACTTCCAAGTCTTGACATTAAAAATATCAACTAGGGGAAGTTAAAAATTCCTGATAAGTTTAAGTAGGAGCCCCTTGAGTAAAAACCATTGCCCATTGGTATGGAATACACGTTTCTCAAGAATGGAAAATTGGTAATTATTAATGATAAGCTTGCTCCACAACAAAAAGAAAGACTACTAAAGATAATAAATAAATGGTCAAAAGCCTTTGCTTGGTCATATCCTAAACTAACAAGAATAGATCTCAGGATATGCCAACATAGAATTTACACCGACCCCTCCATGAAGCCTCGAAGATAACCGCAAAGGTGACTTAACCCAAAGCTTAAGCAAGTAGTTAAGGAAGAAATCAAACAGCTTCTAAAAGCTGGGTTCATATACCCCATTGCTGATAGTGAATGGGTTAGTCCCTTAGCTATTGTGCCCAAAAAGGGAGGTAAATGAAGGGTGTGCATAGCTTTTAGGCTACTAAATATGGCAACATTCAAAGACCACTTTTCATTGCCATTCGTCGACCAATTCTTATACACCGTTATCGCTACTATAGTTTTCTAGATGGGTACAATTGGTACAACCAAATACAAATAGCCCCAGAAGACCAAGCCTAGACTACATTCACCAGTCCTTAGGGAACATTTGCATACAAACAGATGTCGTTTGGCTTGTGCAATGCCCCTGCAACATTTCAATGATTAGTTCTAAGCATATTCCAGCAATAGATAGGAAATGGTGTGGAGGTCTTCATGGATGACTTTTCCACCTACGGAGAGAACTTTGATCAAGCCTTGGACCGATTAGAGCAAGTACTAAAATAATGTGTAGAAACCAACTTAAGGCTCAACTAGAAAAAAAGCAATTTAATGGTCCAAGAAGGCATTGTACAAGGGCATAAGATTTTGCAAACAAGGATAGAGGTAGACCCTAAAAATATCAAAGTTATCCAAGGAATTACTCGACAACCTGAAACTATAAAGAATATTCGGTCACTTCTTGGACACACTGACTATTATAAATGCTTTATTGAGAACTTTTCAAAGGTTGCAAAACCATTAGTTTAACTAATGAAAAAGGATGTACCTTTTGAATGGACCAAGGAACGTGAATTAGCTTTCCAAACTTTAAAACAGAAGCTTGTAGAAACACCTATTCTACAAGCTCCTAACTGGTCTAGACCATTCCACATAATGACTAATGCATCCAACTATGCTTTAGGCACTATACTTACATAGTTAGATGATCAAAAATGTTCTTATTACATCCATTGTGCAAGTAGAAGTATTGCTGGTGCACAACGTAACTACACTACAACAGAGAAAGAGTTAATGGTTGTAATGTTTGCACTAGAAAAATTTAGGCACTATGTATTAGGTTATAAGGTATTTGTACATACGGATCATAGTGCAATATGGTTCCTAATGAATAAACCAATGGTGAGCCCTCGCATTATACGATGGCTTGTAATCTTACAGGAGTTCGATCATACGATGATTGATCATAAAGATACCACGAACGTTGTTGCTGATCATTTATCTCAGTTGCAATGGGACAACAAAGAGGATGAGTATCCAATTTTTGATCATTTCCCTGATAACTCCTCTTTGTAGGTGTAGTAACTAATTAATTGATCATAGAGACAAACTGATATAGTAGTATCCTCACCTACCTCCTTATACAACAAACACCAAAAGAGTTAGACACTAAAAAGAAATAACAGTTTCTTCACCAAGCCAAGTATTTTATGAAAATCAATGAGCAACTTTATAAAGTATGTCCCGATGGCTTGGTTCAATGGTGTATTCCCAATATAAATTAACTACGAGTTCTCCAAGATGCTCATGAGGGTCCTTGTGGGGGTCATTATGCTAGGAGATGAACAGCCATTAAAATCCTTCTTACAGGATATTATTGGCCTACATTTTTTTGGGATTCCCATCATTTCATCTAATCTTGTGAGTGCTATCAACGTAATGGAGGAATGACTGCTAGAATGGAGGGTCTACAACAATGGATTCAACTGTTAGAACCCTTCGACATATGGGGAATTGATTTTATGGGGCCTATTACACCAGTGTCCAATGGAAAAGCCTACATCATTGTTATTGTTGACTACTTTACAAAATGGGAAAAAGTAGCCACTATTAAGGATTTTACATCATCTATAGCTACATAATTTGTTCAACAAAAAATCATAAATAGGTTTGGTGTGCCTCGTGCACTTATTTCTGACAATGACATACATTTTATAGGTGCAACTTTTTGGAAGCTAATGCAACGCTTAGGGGTTGAGCATAAACTAACTACACCATATCACCCCCAAGCGAATGGTCAAGCTGAGGTCACTGATAGGGAGATTACAAAAATATTGACAAGAACTATTAGCAAGTATAAGCGAGATTGGAGCACCAAATTGAACAATGCTCTTTGGGCATACCGCTCCACATGGAAACTCCCTATAGGCTACTCTCCCTATGAGTTAGTGTACAGTAAATTACCAACGCTTCCTATTTAGGCTGAACTCCGTACACTATCTATGGCTTGTGATCTCAACCTTGACCTTGATCTAGCACAAAAAGAATGATTAATGACCCTTAACCTGCTAGATGAGAACTAATTAGCTACCCTGTCATCTAATGAATTGCACAAGGTCTTCAATAAATGATGTCATTACCAAAGGATTAGAAAACTTAAATATCAACCAGGAGATAAGGTTCTCTACTAGAATCCCATACATGTGCCACAACAAACCAAATTTCAAATGTTGTGGGAAGGACCTTATATTATTCATGCAACTTTTCCTTCAAGAGCCATGATGATTTACAAACTTGAGAACTTGGACAAGAAACTATTGGTCAACATCCAAAAAACCGAACCTTTCCATGAGCCTAGGATAGCCGGTACCAATGCTACCTCTATTGGTGGACAACCTTGCTCATTATTTCGGATCTCCTCCCTCCAACTTAGTCATGGGGGATAGGCCACCAATGCTAATCATTCTTAGCCCTCAATTTCTTTCTCATTTTTGTTTTAAATATTTCTTTAAATTTACTTATTTTTATTTTCATTTTTGTTTTTCACCATCGTTCTTTGCTTGTTTAATTTACTTTGATTCATCATACAATAAGTGCTCATGATGGTGGATTGTATTATAATGATGTTGGTTGCTAATGTTTGGTTTTTACCTTTAATTCTCAATGATAACACTAAGATATGGTTTCTTTTGATAAAATAGGCAATGCTTCCACATCATCCATTCATCCACTCAACTCTATCATCTCCCTTGGCTTTGGAGTTGTATTGCCCCTTTTTTCTACGTAAACTTATTAATGAATTGGTGGCTTGGTATTCTTAAAACCAAGAAAGGACTCAATGGTTGAAAAGGGTGTGACTTCAAGGGGATTCGATGCACTTGTGTTGGCTATTCTCTTGGGGACTTGGATGCTTTTCATGGGTTTTCTGCCATTTTGCCATTGACCTATTATCAGAAAGTTGAGTGAAAAAATAAATAATAATAATAAGCCTTTGCATGGTGTGGTTCTCATGTAAAAAAAAGTGGGAATTCAAAGCACACCCCTTAGACATAATAAAGAAATATGGGGCTACAAGCACTAGTTATGGAACTGGAAAGACATGTTACCCATGCCTGAAGGTTCCCTCTAACTAAGGCCCTTTCTCGCTTCCTACTTCTCCATCTAACTCTTCTTGGAATGGTGGTGACTCTTTGGGGAAGCATTCTTATTGCTTCATGAGGATGGATTGGTCAAGTGTATTGATGTGAGGTTACTAGATGTAGTTGGTCTGAGTCCAGATTTGGAATGAGTTCTACTCAGTCACCTTAACCATAAAATATACAAGGGACTTTACACAACCTTACTTTTGGGATTCCATTCCATCTTCTCCTCTCCATCTTTCTTCCCATTTTCCACCTCATTTCTGGTTTTATGATTAGTCCATATTTTGGTTGATGCATTTTTTTCCTTGGTAAATTCTTATGGGTAAGCTTTTAACCCTTGTTCCATGTGTCATTCTTAGAGCCTACGAATGCTTTGGTTTGTGGGTTTGTCAGAGCATAAAAGGCATAAGCCTGCTTTAGGGAGGACCCACTAACATTCCTTTATGGTGCAATTGTTAAATTCTTTCTTTTTAACGTTCTTTGCAATCAACCATTTCTCATTTCATCCCCATCCATGACATTGATTTTATTGGCTTTGCCATTGTTATTTTTCCCATCTTTCTTGTTCCTTCTATTTTTTCCATCTTATTGCTACCAGAAGTTCGCTCTTAGTCACGAGGGCCCTATCACAAATTTTTCCCATTCTACTACTTGTTTCACCCCTACACCTCAAGTAGTCACCAGTAATAAACCTCTAACCTAGTATCTGCCATAACCACAACTCAGCCAATGTGCTTTATATTAAGGCAAGGTATCAACTGCATTGTGGTTTATCTATCCTTGCTAATTTGTGACTATGTTGTGTGTGCAGATGACAATCATATGAACAATGAACTAGGATAGGAGGGAGCACTCATGATGGACTAGAGTTGGAGCATTTACGAAAAGAAACAAGTTTGGTCACGTGACTATGGATAAACAATAGAAGCCACAATCTCAACATCAGCAGCAACATGCCTCATTTTTTCTCTCTCTCTTCAAGTTGTCAAATAAGGACCTAGATGTCATTTATGTACGGTGTCCACCACAATGGGCATGAACACTAATCTTGTAATATGCTTTTAAATCTGTTCACTGAACACTTTAAGTCTATCATCCTGTTCCACTGTCAGTGTTATTTAGTCAATAATCCCATACCTTCCCAATATTTTGTAAGGAACTCGAGGATGAGTTTTCATTTAGTCATGGGGGTATGATGAATCGTGATATCAGGTCTGCGATATTGGAGCCTTCCAAGTGGTATCAGGCATTCGATATCTGGACCTGCCTTGTTACCTATATATAAGAGGTAAGCGCACTTGGTTTTGGAAATTAATCTTAGTCCCTTACCCAAACTCTTGCCTTTTCTTCCTCTCAGAGTTAGAATTATTTCTGCGTGCCTGTAGTAGGAGTCATAAAGTGAATGGATCTTTATTTGAGCATTGTGTACCTAAGCACACCTTGTGTACGACAATAAATACGAACTTTGTGATAAACCTTGTAGCATTCAGAATAGATTAATTAATGTTAATTACTGTTACTTAATGCTTTCCTTAGTTAATTAATGTTATCTCTCTCACCCTACAAC